>JAQFYM010001366.1:0-34845 GCA_034694785.1 Agrenia bidenticulata | reverse complement strand
CATACTAGAAACCAATCAAATCATCAACAATCTAATTTGCACATGATCAGTGATTTAAGAAATTTTTTGCATATTTTGATAGCGCAAAATGTGTAACTTTGCATTTCTATTTGAGTGCGTGTTGAGTTTATATAAAATTTGTAATGGCGTGCACTTATCTACGAAACAAGAATTACGTTTTAGATGCACGACCAACATCCATCTCTTCAACCGCCTGCAGCTAGGGCTGCATGTCCACTCAAAACACTTCCACCTGGCAACTGCACCATGTAAACATTCTTCGTAGAAATTCTTTAATTTACTTACTGTGCACTTAGACAACACATCATCTTTATTCCTCATTATCTCGTTCTTAATTTATATTTTTTGTTCTGGTGTGTATTTAATCGTCAGAAAATTTTTTCTATCACATTTTTTCTATAACTTTTTTTCTTGTCTTTGTATTTTGTAAAAATTACTTGCTATGCATGCATTGATTGGTGTTAGGCGAGTTGCTTAATGTACTAAGTAGAATAATTACTAATAATCCGTATTATCACAACTCTGACTACCCTTCCATTTCGCTGAAAAACCTTACTGTCTTTATAGCTCGTTTTATTCTACTATGCCCTACATGGTTATTTAGGAATGTAAAGTGCTTTTGAATTTACATAAGGTTAAGTCAATTTCTTATTTCCCTGTGAGTAAAATTCTTCATTATGCTTTGTTTGCAGCTTTAATAATATTAATTCGGCGTGTTTTTTCTTTATGAAGTTGAGTATCTTATTTATATCCTAACTAGATAGATATTAAGCAAAGAGTTTTGAAAAAACATATCAATTGCAATTACCACCCGCTTATTCTACGAAAACTCTTTTTTTCAATTGCGACACCTCCCTCGGGTTTAAACGGATAAATCTACGATTTCCACGCCTTTGTATATCAAATAACATACACTTACCACACTTCTGCAGTATTTATCTTATTTCCTTATTGGAGACTACTATACCAACTTCATTGTATTTACTTTTGCTTCCTCGTTATGATCATTGGCTAAATGGATGGCGTGCACTTGCTGTTTCTTTAACTAAATAATTTTTTGGTTCATGATACTCTTTGAAATATATAATCTTCTTAATTATATTCATTTTTTTTGTCTCTTTTTATACTTAACTCTTTACTTGCTCAAAATTTTGTTTGTATGTCCTTAAATCAAATCTTGTATATATGTATGCATTCTCTGCAGTCTTTTAGCTTTTTTTTTTCGACTAGAATTTCACGCATGCACGCGTAATACATCTAGTCCAAGAAATTCTTTTTCTAGTCTATACTAAACAACAAAGTCAAATTGCGTAATTCTCTCAAACTATCGTTGCGTCCGTGCACGTTGAAAAATAGCCTTTTTATTTATCTCAAAAATGGGTTTGTGGTCTTTCACTGGAGTGAATTGACTTCATTGGTCTAAAATGATAACCTTGCCATACTCAATAGAGCTGCGAGAATTTCCCTCTCAGTAATAAAGATATTATCTCAGATTTATAAAGTGATCTACTTATACATGCTACTATCTTGTTTTCTTGTTTTGCAATTCTGCCTATCCTTACCAGGCTAGCATCTGTCTTCAAAGCGAATCTTTGTCGGATCTGGTATATATATTGATATATGTTAGGCTATCTGCATTTTAATCTCTTTGAACTGGTTTTCATGTATTACTTTATATGATATGGCACGTTTTTTCTTAGCAGATTTTTAAACGGTTTCAAATATTCTGTAATATTTTCAAAAATATCCGTATATGATTTTACAATCCAATGAAACTCTGAAGCCGCTTCCTCGTATTTGGTGATGGATAGTCGATTTTTTTGGTACCTCATTACATCTGCACTTTTCTTGTTTTTGCTTTTCACGTATGCTAAAAACTTGATCTCAGTATTACATTTAACAGCATTCTCTTTTTTAATTTCCAACTCATATTCTTTCCACCTGCTCATGGCCAATTTATATTTTTTATCATGCTCGGGTTTACATTTTTCATAAACCAATATATCATCAGGGTATACCTCACAACTCTGTCCAATATAGTCGTTCATGATTATATTTTTATTATGTTGGAAGACTACTGATAAGAGCTTACAGCCTTGGGGCATTTGAAGCACTTTATCAGTCTTCGTCCAGTGAAAAATGTGGTTTTCTCCTGATCTTTTGCATCCACGGCAACTTGTAAAAATCAAATAAGTACGTCGAATATTGACGAATACTGCTTATCCCTTAAAGTCATGATTAAATTTGATAATTTTGCAATTTTAAAATTATCGTGGCACAGTTTGATTTTTCTTTCTACGATACAGACAGAATCGTATGATCCAACACCCTTTCTAGCCAAAACTACATCTCGTAAGCAAGTTAGACGTGCTTGGCGCAATATGTCCTTGTGCTTCTAATTCTTCACATAGCTGGATATAGTCTTTCTTGTAGTTAAATGACCTTATGGGTCTGCGCCAGCAAATAGGTGTATTACATCCAGTATTATATGCTTACTTGCAAGGAAGTTTTTTTTTACCCATTACATCTCTTTATGTAACTCATTCGTAAAAAAATCCTTTGGCCTTTCATGTTCTCAATCACATAAAATCTTTCCTTATAAAGATCATTTCTTTTTTTTTACCATTATATCAACAAAGGTTACTTACATGCATTTTTGACCATTAGCCAACTCAAAATAATAATCACATGCAGAACATCTGCTATTTTTATTATATGAAAAAGTCCACTAACTATTAAGAGTTCGTGGCATCTGTATCAACTATTGCGCCAAGCGCAACATCCTAAAAAAATGTCACGAATTGTTTCCTATGTTAATATTCGCATCGTTGTGACATACATTTTGTTTTTTCAGTACATTTTTTACTAAAGTGCCCTTATTGTTGCAGCAAAAACAAATAACTTTTCTTCATTTGTTCTCTCGTCTCTTGGGTGTTTATAAACATGTTGATTATCATGACCACGCAATCCACATACCTGTTACTGCCTTAAATGATGTTGTGTGTCTCGAATAAGTCACCATTGTATTTCTCAGATTTCCACTTACACTACTTACTTCTCTTCTTGCAAAATTTACTTGTTCCAACTCTTTTGTCTCACATATTGCATATACTTTTTAATTTTAATGCAAACATTTTTTTTGTAAGCCCTGCGGCAACTGTATCTTCCTCAAATATGCAAAAATGCTGACTTCCTCAATATTTCTTGCCTGTGAAAATTTTTTCAAACGCTCAATATACCCACTCGACTTCTATTCTTGATACTTAACAATATTATCTAGATTTTCTCCTGAGCAAAATCTTAGCAATGTATTCTTTACATTTACTCCTTTCATTTGGTACCGTGTCTTTTATTACTAAGTCATTATTAGCCTTTAGCGGAACAGCCGTTTCATATCTTAAAACAGCACTAAATTTGTGCCATATGCTCATTCCGTCACCCGATCATTTTCTCATGTAAACAACTCTTTTTTACTGCTTTTTAGCTCATGTTCTAATCGAAAATGCAAATTAATGGTTTATCTGTCATGCCAGATACAGTGAATACAGTTCTTACTGCATTGATCGTGTTGGTCTGATCTTGGTATATATTACCATCGTCCAGTTGTATGTAACCAGTGTTGACTGAATTAGGCTTTGACTCTTGACTTTTATAAACCATGAAGAAAGTATAAATGTAGTTATTTATTTAAAAGTTAATACCTTTTTAAAATTCTTCTTACTAGTTAAATAATTCAATGTCATTATTATAGAACATACGTTTTTAAATTTTTTTTTATAAATATTTTTTCTTGATGTAAATCAATCAACACACCATAAATATAATTTGCATATAATCAGTGATTTAAGACTTAATTTTGCCTATTTTAATTGCGCAAAATGTGTAACTTTGGGAGCCCTTCTAATTGCGCGTAAATTGCTTTGTAAAAACTGTATGGCATGCACTAATTTATGAAACAAGAATGTCTTTTTGGGATCACACCCAACAATGTGTATTGATTTTTTTTACTGTTATGATTTTTTGTCTTTTAAGCGACTACATTTGCTTTTGTTCCATTGACCTTAAATGTGGCAATATTAAACCTAAAGTGTACAGGTAACATTTTTGTGTTTTCTTGCACGTTATAATGTTCATATCATAACAATTTTGGGCTAAATATGCATATAAATAATAATTGAATAAATAAGAAAAACTGCTACGTAAAATACGATAATACAGCCGTAATATCCAAAAATAAATGCTGACCCGATCTGCATCAGAAGAAACCCGGCCCCCTAAACCCGGAACCCGGAAAAAGTAAAATAGGGTTTTTGTTACCAAACTTGCATATATGTTTGTAAAAACAGTTAATCTAGAATCACTCATGATATCGCGTAAAAAAACCAATTTTTTTCTTACATTAAACATATACTAAAATATTTATTATAAAGGTTTTCTAATATTACAAGATCATGTATAAGCAGGCATCTTTGATACTGGGTTAATGTCATACAATTTAGATGTAATTCGGCTTGTTGCTAAAAATAATGGGATTTTTGAAGAAAAATACATTTTGGAGAATTTGCAAGTTATTAATACATATACATGACTGTTAAACAGTGTATAAATATATCAAATCGCTTAATGGTACATTTTATTACTAGCATGTAATTTTTATGGGTACAAAATTTTTATTTTAATTATCTTCCTCTCGCAAAAATTTTCAATGAGGCAGGAATCTGTTGCATTATAAAAATTTTCTTTTAAAGTTTGCTTGTACTTTGTTTGTAAATTATGTTTGAATAAAAACGTTTTTGCGAAAGCACATATAATTTATAAAAAGGTATAATAAAAACTAACTTTGAAAAAAACGGCAATAAATACATTATATGCATAATACTTTTTAAAATTACATATTACAGCTTACTTATATAATTAAAAATAATCTAAACTGATGCTATGGTGAATTTTCGTGCAAGAATGCTCATTGAAAAATACGCTTCTTAGTATTGATATAATATATGCATTCTGTATTTATTACAATGTAACAGCACGATATAAAGTAAAACTTTGGTTACGTTTATATTTTTGATACATGTATATGCATATAAAAATGTAATTTGCGTGGCAATACTTTATAAAAAGTTACACCGGTTATTTTTTTCTCGGCAAGTGTAATCCAAAGGCATGTTTTTTATGCATCTATACGTATAAAACAACACTATTTTTCACATCAAAGGAATTTCGACAAATCAAATCTTATTAAAAAAAAACAAAAACCACAATAAATTGTAGATTTACATAGAATCAATCATGTAAAATTTTCTTACGATTTTTACTATTAAACATTTTTTTGGAGCGAACTCGCAAAAAAATATATATTTGGTTGTAATATTCTTCTTTTTTAATTCTATAATTTAAAACGTATTGTACCAGGTAATCATTCTTACTTCGTATGTATATTAAGGATCATTTGTGTTAAGAAAACGCAATTTATTGTGATATTAACAAAAAATAAAAAGTTTTAAATTGTTTATTATGGATGCAACGAAAACATGAAATAGATTAGACACGTTTTACGACTTATCTACAAAACTTTGAAGTAAATCTCCCATACACAAAAATGCTTCTTTTTTTAGAGAAATCATCAATTTCTCCCAAAAAAGAAACCTGTGTATAAGCAAAAAAAAAGTACGCAAAAAAAAACAACACAAGTATTTTGTCACACTATATGGTAGTTATGAGCATTATTGTAAGCTAAGACTTGTTAATAACATGTAAATTGATTAACGGATTTTTATTGCGGTTAAACAGTAATTAAAAATGAAAATGTATTAAAATCAAGTTTTTACATCGCATATTGTGACTTAATACGCAAGAAGGACGGCAACTAACATTTACAAGCATCGTTTATCTGTTTTAGGTTTACCTAAGCTTTTCATTTTTAAGTATGTATTAAATTTTAGCAAAGCTAGATTATAATCATAAAATGCAAAAAATATTGTGCTTAAACAACACAAATTAAGTTTAAATGTATTTGTAAAGTATGGTATTATGTTTCACTTAGCAATTTCGAGTAAAAAGTCTATCTATATGAAATAAACTAAACCCTTTGTTAAATAAACTAACCAATTTTTCATTATCAATAACAAAGCATTTGAATTACTAATAATTCTTGGTTCATACCCCTAGGACAGTGATGCACAAAAATAAACCAGGTAAATTTAACATCTTAAAAGTCAACATGGAATGTTAATATACAGTTTTAAAAACACAATATTGTAGTAATACAAATATTTGCAAATATATTATTTTAAATAATTTGAATCTTAGATTTTAAGAGAGTTTAAAAGGCCATAAAATCAATTTGGTCTATTTTTGTGCATCCCTGCTCTAGAACATGATCTAAAAATAATCTTTTATTTAACACATTTTTATTATGCAAACTTAAACTTGAGTGTATTTTTTCCTATATTTATGGATTATGTAAGAAAAATCATATAAATTAGATGGGCTCATTTCAATTGTTTTAACGCTAAAAGAGTATTAAATTGATAGAGCGTAAAGAAAACTAGAATCCGCAGTAAAGAATTTACATGATTTCGGACATCTACACATGAGATTACTTAAAGACGTTCTTCTTGTTTAAAAGGAATGCAAATATATCTAATGTGCTAGTATAAGTTTAGAAAATAGGTTTGCTCGTTTTTTTTATTGTTCTACCTTGCTGGTTTACCTGCTCTAGATTTTTGACTGTCTGTTTGGCTGGCTGTAAAAATAGGGTTGATTTTAAATTTTAAACCCTTTTTTGTGATATATTTATAAATTTGATTCTACAGATTTATCAATTAGTAGTTTTTCTTCACATTACAAGGTTTTTTTAGCGGTTCATATTTTTTCTTTTAACATAAGTCTGTAATTAATATTAACAATCTTATTTCAACGTTTGAATAACAAACTACTAAGCAGATAACTATATTTGTGCATTTAATACTATCATAATATTTTTATGCAGTTTTTCTTTTATTTTTTGCATAGCATCACTTACATCTTTCGTGTAAAAATCGAATTTGATTAATTATACTACAATATGGGACGTCGAAGCCACCCACTTACTTCTAAAAAAATTGAAGGTGGATCATGACTCCCTTCATCCTCTTAACAACACATCTCTAGTTGCAAGAAGAGAATATTACCTCTGATAACAATTTATATCGTGTGTTTGTCGAAAATTGTTTTAAGTATTTAATAAGCGAAAATCCCTGTAAATTTTTATTTTTTTCCGTTGTCTTATGCAGAAGCCCTACAAAAACATGCTTGACAAAAAATTAATTTTCGTATTTTTCGAAAAGAAAAAAGAACTTAAAAGCTGTCAGTGAAAGTTAAGAAACATGTTTTTATGTTGCACCAGCTATATTTTTATTTTTATACCTAGATTATGCATGTTTAATGCTAATTAAGATAAAACAAAACACGCATAATAATATTTTGCTGTAAAATTAACACGCATATATATTTTACTTGTTGTTTATGTTTTTGTTTAAATTTTTTTTTTAAAATTTTACGAAAGTAAGTATATATTTTACCTAAAATAAGTATTTTTTGGGATTTGTGAAAAATCCCTAATTTAATCCTCATGGTCATAACACAATAACTTACATTACATTTTTTTCCACTTATTTATTTCGTTGTCTTTTCTTTTTCTACAGAAATATCTAAAAAATTTAATGATCAACCCATAGTTAAGCTAAGAAGAGCCGCTTAATATATCATTGAAACCGCAGGTATAAGGAAAATTTCTTACGGGATGGTATTAAAAAGCTAACAATTGAGGTTAAGTCTAAAAGTTTAAAATACAAATCGAAGTAGAAAATATTTTTGGCTTAGCGAGGCGATGAAAAATGTCTATAAAAAGTAAAAAAATTATTTTGGGAACATTTACCATGTTCCTGACATTAATAATTGACTTAAAAAGGCTTTAAATTTTATAGTATGGTTAACTCTTTTAATTAAGTACCGAGTCATTCACCTAAATATCATTACCTTACTTGTTGGCACTTTTTTATGTGTATTTATTTTATCTCAACACGTTTCCTTTAATACCCCTTTTTCCAAAACAACCCGCTTTCTTAAATTTTTTTCCTTCATTTCTTTTTCTAAATTGTTTGTAATTTGTTTCAAAATGTTCTCTATTTTTCTATACATTTCAATTTCCTCTGTTATTTTATTAGTTATAATTTGAGCATGTTTCATTTTTTCTTCATTGGTCAGGTTATTCTCTGATATATAGGGGATTAATTGTATTTTGTAAAAACAACGCTCTCTCTTTAGTGCTTTTTGTTTGCAGGAGAAGTATAAAGATAATTTTTTTAGAATTATGTTTTCTCTTTCTAGGTCTTCAATCAAAAAACCCTTATGCCGTGCCTTAAATTCATTAATGCTCGAACTTTGTATAATAATTTCATATTTCATAGGTGTTAACATTTTAAAAACCTCGTGTAAGCTGACATACATATAAGGTTTTACTTTCTGTCGCACATATTCCGCCCCCAAAAAATTCATAAGATCTTCAAATCGCGTGCATTTTTTAACATCTTCATCATTAACGCCACACTTCATTTTAATGACCAAGAATGAAATTGTGTAAATCTCTATAAAGTTTAAAAGAGAAAAGATTATTGAAATTGTAATCATTTTTTGAAGGTCGGTTTAAAGATAACTTAAATATGTAAAAAGGGATTGTAAATCCCCTTTTTATTTAAATTAGTTTTTTACTTGCTAAAATTAAAAATCCAATTGTAAAGCGATTCGTCAAACATATTAATAAAAATCTTTGTAAAGGGGTATTTAGTTTAAATTCATTAATAATCAGCTAGAATATACTGAAGAAAACTTAATTATTAAACTAAAAAAAACAGAATTTGCGAATGTGCGCAGGTGTAAGAGTTTATTTGTGGTCGAAAATATTGTTTGTTTTCGATATATTTAATTTTTCTTAATCCACAGTAAAAGTTATAATATATGACATAAAGTCACATATTTTTAGCTGTCATTTATAGTAGAGAAGGCATCCATTTTTTAAATATTAAAATCAACTATTAAAAATACCAGATTAAAGTATCTGAATTGAAATTACATTCATTTATTTTTAGTCATAATGATTACGTCGAATCTGATAAAATTCAAGTTAATTTTACAGCTTTAATTAGGGTTTTTCAGTCATTTTCGGCGTTACTGTGCGACTAAAATTTGCGAAAAAACCAGCGGTTCCGATTATGGTATGGAAATATGGGCGGAGATTTTTTTTGGTCTTCCCTCTATAATGGCCATAATGGTAAAATATGGCAATAAAAATAGTAATAAAATACTAATGTACTAAACCGTAATTAATCACTTAATTTATTTGATAATATTTCCTCGTTAAAATTTTAAAACATGATTGTAATAAAAAAATCTGTTTTTTAGCATTTACTCTGTTTACATATTTGTCAAAGATCAAAGTTTGTACTACGGATATTACATCTTTTTGTATATTTTAACTTTAATGCAATATTTATTCTACTTGACATATATGTGCTCGGATATTTTCCGGATACATATTTAGTTTTATTATATCAGTTTATTATTGCACAGATTCACTTAAAAGCGCTAAAATATATAAAAATGTTTTAAATTCTAATTTATCATAAAATTAAATGAACAAAAAATGTGCAGAGCGTCAAAATACTGCTGTATCGCATCCATACAAGATTTTTTTATTGCAAAATTACTTGCAATTACAAATGCCTATGAATTATCATATTTTTGTAAAAAATAATTTATTACCTTACATAATATATATCAATACATACATGTTTCTAATATATGTAAGTTTTTATCTACAGATATGAAAAATAGTTTAAGGCTAAACAATTTCGGATTATTTTATGATTTTATAGTTTAAAATATCAGATACCTTTTATAAAAAAATCGCGAGTTTTATTACTTGAAATGACTAATATAGAGCGTTTTTGGAACTTATTTGTCCTAGCGACTACAGAGAACCATATAATTAGACTTTTTATAGTATATTGCTAAGACTATTAAAAATGCAAATTTCGCTTTCCTTTAATGTTTTTGTTACAATTCATTTCTCTATTTTTTACAATTCTATATTATGTTTACATTTTTTGTTCTAGGTCGGTTATAATATGGAATAAATATGGAAACATTTTCCATCCATTATGGCCATTATGGTAGAGTTCCATTATTTTTTCGGAACCGCTGGAAAAAACAAACAATATTGAGTTTATATGCGCTTTTTGTGTAAACTTTTAAATAAGGTTTTTGCAAATTTTGATAAATTTTTTGGTGGTCGTAAACACTTAAAGTCTATGTGATAATTTTATAAATCGGTATGCTAGATGAATACCCCCCCCCCAATTTTCCCATTAATTAGTTTATTCAAAAAATCGATAAATAACTGATAAAACCATCATAAAAATAACTTTAATCACAATTTTTTTATGTGCAAATTAACGTTCATATATGTCGAATAATGCGTTTTATGGATGTGTTTATCAAGTTTATCATGATTAAAATGCGTTTTTAGTAGTTATTTATCAATTTTTTAAATAAATTATTTACTAAGAAAAATTGGGGGTGGGTATTCTTCCTCTATACCAGCAATGCCTAAACTGGGAGGACGACAACTCGCCTAACTTTAAAACTCGCCGGCAGGCGATTTTTTTTGTGTAGGCCCAAATTGACTGTAAAACAGGACAACTCGCCAACGGGTGGGGGTAGGGGGTTAATGGATAGGGGTTAGGGGAGAAGGGTGTAAGGAGATAGGTGGTTCGGGAAAGAGGGGTTCGGTTAGGGTGAGGTTTAGGGGTTACGGGGTAGGGGATAAGTTAGAAAGAAATTACCCCAATTTGAGTGTTCTTGTCTCAGGCGAGTTGTCCTGTTTTTAGGCGTAGGCGAGTTGTCACTCAACCGCCCAAACTGCGCAATTTGAAGAGTCAAATAAATTTAAAAAATTAATGCCATGGGCCTCAACAAAGGGAGTATAATTAAATGATAAATATATAGATATTCCGTTTTGCAATTAGCACTCGGAGCAAATGAGGGGAAAACAGAGGTAATCGCCAATATTTATAAGGTTGGTCATGAAAATCGGGACTTAATATGTAATTAAATAGAAGGCGATTTGCTTATCTTGAATTTCTGGCGCTTCTTTACATAAGGGGGGCGCCTGATTTAAGGGGTCCTAGTCTGGGGCGGAAAAAAATGAAAATATCAAATATATATTTAAAGGTTATTAAAAACATATATTTACTTTATTAAACAGAATTTGCATTTTTAATCTATGATTTATTAGACTTATATATAGAAAATTGCTCTATCATGAAATTTAAAATAACCTAATCCATAAAAAAGGGTATTTTTTAGTTATATACTGTAGTATCTAGTTTATTTTGTTGTTTTAACGTGATTTATTATCCTTATTTTTTCCTCTTTATTTTTTCCGCCCCAGACTAGGACCCCTTAAATCAGGCGCCCCCCTTATGTAAAGAAGCGCCGAATTTCTTTACATAAATGCATATATTACTGTAAACTTTTAATTCTTTTCAGGAATTTTCCCTTATAGATCACAATGAACCATACCTACAGTAAAAACGCTGTATTGATTTTTCCTATATTATATCCGCCTATACAACATATGATTCGCGAGGGTTTATGCCTATTACTCACAAACTAGTCAAATCCAAAATAATTGGTATCGAAAAATTTACACGACTTTTTATGATTTACAACAATATAGTAGCTGTTAATATTTTATAATTGTAATAAACTAAAAATGTACATTATTTGAATCGAATACTACCGTAAAGTCTCGATAATAAGGTCAAAATCACACAAAAAAAAATTGACATGACAAAAATCTTTATTTTTTTATTTTGACGTTTTTTGACAAGAATTTTTTTTTTAAAAATCGCCCTTATTATCGAGACTTTACGGTAGCACTAATATTAGTTATCCTTTTATAAAAGTAACTCGTAACACATTACGAATAAATTTCTCAGAAGACATAGTGTTATGTCAATAAAACCTTTTAAATAGATTATTTAATACTTATTTAAATTAATCTCCTACAATTTGGTCGTCTAATCGGACGCAGTAAATGATTTAAAGTAAACCAGGGACACCCTTTCTTTTATAAACCTGTATATATAAAGCAATAGTATGCTTTGTATACATTACGTAGAAAATACTGCATCTATATATTTATAGTAGCATATTAAATATACAATAAGTGTATGTTTTAAAAGATGTTTTATTAGGAAATTATATCGTTGAAACTATTGCACATTTATAAATTAAATATTTATTTTAAAATTAGTATGAGCCAAGATTTTTTGTCCCTGAGCTCTTTTGCTCACGGAGTAATGGGTTTGGCCACCCCTGCTCTATACCGTTGTATAATTTCCAATCCGTTCACAGTAAAGCGAGGCATTCGTCTTTTTTAAATCAAAATTTATATTCATAAGTAAATTATATAGTTTTTCTAAATTTTCTTTTTGTTTTTGCTTGGCTTTACAGTTTCTTTGCATCTTCGTTATTCCACATTTCTTCATCTTGCTGTTCAAACTCATTTTTTCTCTACCCCATATAAATGATGAACACAATTATTCTTAACGACGTGAATGATGTACTCACTCGAGAAACACGTTTTAAAGAAGCAGCTACTGAGTTTCTGAGTACTATTAAGATCTTCCCAATACCAACAGAAGGAGTCAAAGTAAGAACCGCGCGTGAGATTGAACAATGCAATAAAGTCCAAGATGAGCGCAGTGTTGGGAAGAAAATCAAAGAATTTGAAAGAAAGATGAAGAATTATTCTAAGAAGGACAGTAAAAAAGGGGTTGATTATGAAGAATTCATCGGGGATAAGAATTTTGCAACTGCCGGTGGTAAAAACATTGTTCATAAAAACAAAAGAGAAACCGCTGAAGATGATGATAGGAGTAATAAGAGATATAAAAGCGATGCGGAAGAAACTGATAATGGAAAATTTAAGAGAGGAGACAGGAATGGTGGCCGAACATCTAAATTCAACAAGGATGATAAACCAAAGTATGGTGATAGGAATAAAAATAATGACAGAGATTCTAGAAGACCAAGAACATTTGACAATGACCAAGATAAAAAGAAATTTGGAGGCAGGAAAGAATTTCAAAGGAATGACGATAAAAGAGTATCAACCGGCGGAAGAAACTATAAACAAGATAATAAGAGACCAACAAATGGTAGAACATACAATAAAAATGATGGGAGATCGAAGGATGATGATGGATTTAAAAGGACATATGCGACAAAGGCTGGCTATACAAACAAAGTAAAGAAGACCAGACTCGGGAAATCAAGAAGAGCTGAAGTAAAACAACGCAAAAGCGCAAAAAATTAAATTATTATTGAACTAATTAATAATAAAGATATATTTAATGTATAGTATCGTATAGTAGCGATAGTTGCCGGGGTTAAAAAATAGGCACACTTTCGCGATTTTTTTACTGTGTTAGCTTGTTGTTCGGTTTAAGGGAAGAGTAGGAGTTGCAAAAAATGATAAAAAATCTTAATCCCGGGATATGAGATTATAACTTTTCGTAATCCCGGAATCTCGATATTATTTAAGATTTATAGACATAGTTTGAAAATCTAGAGCTATTTTTAAAAAAAAGATATATGTCAAAAATTAAATCTTCGGCACAAACGTGTTTATCTGGCTTTTTTTGTATAACAAACTCTTTCAAGTAATGTTTCTATAATACATATGTAAACGCTCAAAAAAGCATATAGTATACTTCTTTACAGGACAGCATAAAAGAAATTTAAAAATATGGTAACTATTTAACTACAAAAAAGACATTATCCAATAAAATTCATTGCCTGTATATGCGAATATGTGTATGTTTTTATTTTATGTTATAAACTTATAATTAAGGCGAAACTTAAATGCATAAAAAATATGCAAAAATATGCATTTACAACATAACATATGCAAAATATGCATTTAAAAAATTCGAACCGAAAATCACCGATTCAAGCAAATATACAAAAGTTTCTTATTTATAGCTGTTTGTATTAAAAACTTTGGTCAATAAATTTCATGCCCCTTTTGTCTATTTTGTTGGAATTTAATGACATAAAATGCATATTTAAAATACATTTATACAAAAAAATATTAATTTAGACGTAAAATATGCACTTTCATAATTTAAAATGGAATTGGGTCGTTTTAGATATAATACATTACATCTTGTAGTTAATCCCAGTTAATACAGCTGGTATTTATGTTTTAATTTTGAAATATACAAGATACGTGACAATGTTTGTATTTATTAATTAAAAAAGATTTTTTTTTGCGTAATATCACACTAAAAACAAATTGTAAAACATAATTTTATGACTTTGTTTCTAATAAAGCAGCATAGTCTAAATTATTAAAAACATTCAAATTTACTAAAAATATATGTTTTTTTGTTTAGTTTTTTTCACTTAGAGAAATATAAGATAATTGAAAATATTATATATTAAAAACTAACGTTTTCCGTTTCAAAATTATTATTTTCCGCGATTTCGCCTTATTTTGCAATTTTGGCATGTTTTTCGTACAAAAATTTACAGAGAGTAGCTGTAAGATTATTCTTGGTAGGCTATCATGAAAAAAATGTGATGTAAAACGTTCAAGAAAACTAAAACCGCTTATTTAAAAGATTTATAACAGTAATGATCCTAAATATAAACATAAACAAGTATCATAAAAACTTTTTTACTACTTTTTTGATTTGTTGTTCTAATATGTAAAACTTAATTTAAAAAAAATTTTAAACCCAGATTATATCTTGTATTCCTAAAAGCGTTGGCAATGGATCAGAAATTTTGATTAATTGTTATATGTGGTTTCACGTTTAGCCTTTTTCATTTGACAAAAGTAATTAAAAAAAAATCCTAAAATTTCATTTATCTCGAATCTCGTGTAAAAAATAACTTTACGAACCCCGGGAACCGAGATTATAACTAGTCTCACAAAATCTCGGATTTTGTAATCGTAACTCCCGGGATTGTACCCCTAGTTACGGGTCATTGTTTATTGGGCACAATTACGTTCATATTTAGTACCGAATATTGTCATACTTTAAACAAATGTTACTGACACACTATTGCCACTAAACGGCAGGTCTTTGGGATACGCACACTACTTAAATATATTATATCGGGGGTTCAAAACCAGTGGCGTAGCTATGGGGGGGCTCCCCATAGAAAAAAAAAGTGCCCCTGAATATAAGGGGGGAGGGTTCTTTTTTTGACGCGAAAAAATACTCGAAAAATGTATTTTAAAGAAATATTTATTTTTTTATTTTTAAAAAATAAAATTGCAAAAATAAATTTTTTTTTCGTTTAGCTTGATTATTTTATTGCGCCCTCAACCTAAAGTTATTCCTGGCTACGCCACTGTTCAAAACGTGTTATTATTTATCCAGGGTTTGGTCTGTTTCCAGAAAAAAAACGCATTTATAAATCTGATCTATTTTCAAAGCGTTTTTTATTGTACTTTTAAAATGCAATGATACCATACCTATAACATAAATATTTAAGGATCTTTCCATACCCGATCAAAGTAAATATAAATTTATAGTTTTGTTCACATTAAAGAAAGATACGCGCATATGTTTACCTGAAATTTTTGATAACAGTAAAATATTTTACTATGAAACTGGTTTTTTAAGTCCATAAATTATCATGGATTGATTTTTCCCTAGAAAATAACCCCTGAAAAAAATATAAAATAATTTATAGATTTTAAATATAAAAACTAAATATACAGAATGCTAGCATTGGCTTTCTCTGGGTTCACTTTTACTGTTTTTTATAACCAATTTGCATTAAATGTAATATTACTTATGTATAAAGTATTTCATGCATAGAGTACAGCATATCCGACATTTTTCGTATCTGATATTTTAAAATCTAGTGGATACAGGGATTGGGAAAAATATGGTTACTACCCATAATTGTCTTTTAGTTAAAATTTTTTCCATATTTTTTCAAAATTTTTTCCATATTTTTTTCAATATATTTATATCATATTTTTTTATAATATTTCCGCGACTTATAATTTGCTGACATGACACAGTGTTGTTTGTGTATTTTGACTTTTTGGGTACTTTAAGTTTCTTAACTCTTGGAGACATAAAAAAAAATAAGGTTTTTTTTTGCGAAATGACGGAAATTTCCGTCATGGCTAAAATGTTAATTTATATTACCCCACGCACTGTAAGGTAAGTCTATTGCCATATATTGGGTAAAAACAAATTCTCTACAAATTCGCTTGTTTGTTAGTTGCGTATTTTATTCCTTTTGGGCATGAATTGGTGTTTTTACTTGTACAAAAAATAAAAGTTTTTACAAAAAAAATTTATTTTAGAAATTAAATTTATTTTGACATTTTTTTAAATTTAAGCTAATGATGGAAATTTCCGTCATTATGCCTCCAAGAGTTAATGTCCAGATTATAGAGGAATTATGTATTTAAGATCAAAAAATATCTATTTGTGTGAAAATATTTTTGTGTTGATCTATATAGTTTTTATTTTTGATGGTAGTAAATTTGTTTTAATACAATAAAAATATATTTAATCAAATATTTCATAACATATCAACAAAAACCTACGGGCTGTATTTATAATTTCCAGTTCTCTATAATTAGTGATTACAAAACATAGACTCATTTTTTCTATCGTTTATATATTAAAAGCATTATGTTTTTTATATCAGCAAACAGCCTACATCCACTGGTTTATTAAATTTAAATTATTCAAGTACTAACCTTTTTTAATATATATCTTAAGAATGTCTTTTCTGGTACTTTTGCAATTTTACAAATGTTAATAATGCAATACGAAAAATAAACATAATATATGTTGAAGGCAAATTATATAATCAGGAAATGTATGAAATTCCTAGGTAATTACTCTTTTAGACCACAAATTTATTAATTCTGGTGCGTAAAAGAGTAAATTATCTAGGAATTTCATACATTGCATGATTATATAAAATGCCCATTAAACATATAGTATAAACAATCTACAGAAAAAATGCTTGAATAATAACTAAAAGGGGATTCATGGGCAGGATAGAAATTAAATAGGTTGACCGCGTTGATTTATATATAAATGTGATTGTGGTATATCTCATTAACATCCCTGTTTTGTATGGTTATTTCATTAACACCCCTGATTTTTTCCTTTATTTTTATTACTAACCCAAAAATAAATTATAGAGAAACAAACTCTGACCCAGCTCAATCCGCCAAAAATACAAAGTAAGTCTGAAAAAATACTTTATTTTTGCCGAAGTAATTTCCACCCTGAATGATTTCATAGACGATATGAAAATACTACATTGAAAAATACCATACTTGGAATGCAATAATAGCTATATTGAGCTGAGGTGTGTATAAAACAGATCAATAACTAAAAAAATTACTAAAAAACTAAAGAGTGTGAATCAACTTCTGCAAAAAAGATCTGAGGGAAAAAGCTAAATCTAAATGGTACAAACTTGCACCCATATAAAACTATCAAGAAGAAAGGCTTTCGCGGGATACAATAATTGGGACTAAAAATGTGCACTATTTCAGAATTCGTTCAGTTTTTTTGCTGATAAGTACGGGTTTGACTGTAAAAAACAACCCTGTTCATTTTTGTATGAATTATATAATTCCTTTATTGAGCTCAGTATGTGGCTGGCTAAAACAATATTTGATTAGCAATTATTTCTTTTTAATATCAAAGTATTATGGCTTCTTATTACCGTAAACTCTTGATAGTATGAAAAAATTTTTGAACAAAAATAAAAAAAAGCAGATTTTGAGTCAATGACAAATTAACGCTAGTTTTATGCAAAAATTTTTTGCCTGTTTTTACAGGATTTTTAATTTACCAATAAGACTGTATGATAAAGAGCCGAATACTGTAACTTTTTTCTTTAAACATTCAGTATGAATTGAAAGTATACCACTTTTTTACCTAAGAAAAATGCAAAAAGAGGTTGACCACGAAACAGCGGATACGAGGTTAAACAAGAAAAATACTTCAAAATATAACAATAAATTATAGATAAAATGCCTTTTTTCGATTATATTTATTCACCATATTTAATTAGAAAAACTAAGGGGAGCAAAAAAGCATTGCCACTCCACAGAATCATTTAAAAGGGGGCTCTTTTTAGTTTTTTTGTGTAAAAAAAAATTATCATGTTTGAAAGTAAAATACTTTTCATAAATTAATAGTTATAAAAATTTTATGTTATAACTATAAATTAATGGTATGTCGTAAAGGAACTTTTATATAATTTTGCCGCCCTATAAAGTCGTTCTTATTCTGCCCCTTGTTAAATTCTGCCTCATTTTTCTTGTTGACTTTTTTGCTTTCGATATGACTATAAAATTCATTTGTTTATAAAAATTCGTTTTTTTAAGTTTTGTCATTTTGATGTATTTAGAAGCTGTACCCTGGTATAAATATATGTACGGAATAGTTTTTTTATCCAACAGACTGTTTTCTCGTGCAGACATTTTTTTTTATCTCTTCTAGGTTTTTTATTGGCTGTAAGTTATTGTCATTTGGTTGTGGCTTTATATTTCACCTTTTCTTGCCAGTTTTGGTAAACATTTTTTTATTTTCTTTTGCATTGTATAGTTGTTGATCTATTATAATAACAATCCAGCGCGGATTTTGCTTCTTATTGCATTACATGTATAGAAGTTTTTCAATGTATCTTTTCTCAGCGTCTATAAAATAATTCAGTGGCGATAACTTTAACAAATTCTGTACTTTTGCAGACTTATTCTCATGTATTTTTGGCGGATTGAGCTGAGTCAAAGTTTATTTCTCTATATATTTGTATTTTGGGGGTAGTGATGAAATAAAGGTAAAAATCAACAGTATTATTACAATTAAGGTACAAAACAATGGCTAAGACGAAATAAACCCTTTTATATATTAAACTTTTTTCCAAATTTTTATAAAATTTATATAATTTCTAATAATTGCGAATAACTGTATTTACATGGCAAGTTTATCATGTTAAGAAAATGTTTTAAAACCGCCTGACTTTTTTGGCATTTAAGATGAAAATCTTCTTGCAGCATATCTGATGGATTACATTTTGTAAGCAAATTGCTTTAGAAACAGTTCTTATAAAATGTTTAAAGAAATTGATACATGTTTTGCCTTTTAAAAGCCATAAAATAATGTTTTATTGTTTTGTAATGTGCCATGAAATATATTTTTTATATCTTATATATAGTAAATTTCATTTTGTTTAATATATTGTTGTATCTCATTGTTTTTTACAATTGTATTTACAGTTGATAACAGTAGTTTTTTTTGCGCGTTATATCTTTTATTCTGCTGGTAAACACAGACGTACCTCTCTATACAATCTTTAGCTTTATAAAGCACTTTTAACTTAATTTTTGTAATTGTGTTGCATGAAAGGTTTTTTAACCTAGTAAATAAACCTTCAAAAAGCCGTTTTCCTAGAAATCAGAAGGGTATACGTTTTTTATCAAAAAAAAAATCTTTTTAATCTTTTTTTATCCTTTCACATTTTTTATTTATTCATTTCTCTATTTAACTAAATAATAATTAGTTTGCAAGAATGGATGAATTGCATACTGCGATACGCCATTAATTGCAAAACGTTTACATATTTTCAGAAAAACAAAATCCTTTTTATATACAGTGTTAGTTGTAAAAAAAGTGGTAGGTTCTTAGAAAACAAGACTTTTATAACTACAACTGTAACAATTGCCTCATGATGTGTTTTTTAATATTACTAAAGATACTGAACGACATTTTTGTCACAGTTGAACATAGTTGTATATTGTTACTGTTTAAAGCTTTATGTAGTCTGACAAAAAACAGGGTAGGCCAAAAAAGGTAGTTTTTACATTTCGTATCGTAAAAATTACGTTCCTGTTCCAATACGCGTCTTCATCGTGGATTCGATTTTTTTATAAAATGTAAAAATGTACCCTTTTTTTGATTTTTTCTCTTTTGTCAAAACAAATAAACTTCTATGTACGTCTATACCCTTGTTTTAACCGAAAAAGGCACACGAAAGGGAGTCGAGTTTGTTTTGACCATGATCAAATATTTTCAAAGTGTTTTGTTTTTGGAACTGCTGGTGTAAATACATTTTGCAAAAAATCTGTTCTGTATAGAATCAACATACAAAAATCTATAAATGTGTTTATAATTTGTATCTGCAATGTATTTCTATATATTTTTTTTGCTTAATCTAGATACATATAATACTCGAGGAATACCTTCAGGTGCATTTTATAATGTAACAAAAAGCAACACTCTGTCATTACAAAATGTCTTAAAGATGTATAGATGGGTTGATTAAACCTATTGTATTGTTGCTTAGGACCGCTTATTTATGTAAAGTGTGCATATATACTTATATGTTGCCTTACGGCAGTATTTGATTATACTGGCTTGCATATATGCTGTTTTTTAACAAAATGTATTAATTGCATTTATTGCATAATACGTCTCAAATCACATATCATAATAAATAAAACATGTTTAAACACAAGCATCCAGTTTTTATTTTGTTTTTTAGCGTATTACGAGATATAAATTTCTAACTCGTATTTTGTGATGTTTCGTAATGTCAAAATGGACAAAATTATTTTTAAAAATACACATTATTTACCGTTGTATTCATTTTGCAATTTTATTATATTTGTAAATGGAACCGGGATTCCTATGTTTTTCACGAGTAAAAACGCCTCATATGATTTTAATTTTTGCAAAATCTTAATATAATTTTTTCTTTTTTGCATAAAATGCTCCTGTCGATTTTGCATATACCAAGGCGTACTTATAAAATATCCCGCTAGTAAAAACTAAAAATTATTGCGAGACAAGCTTTTAGTCGTTATAAATTTCTTTTGATTAGGAGAGTAAACTGTTTTTTGTACAAGAAATATCTTTTAAAAAATTTTTTAGGTTAAAATTTTGTATATTTTTTTGATGTCAGTTGTTGGCAGAATACCGGTAACTTGTAATTAAAGTAAATGTATATCTAATTAAAGCGGGTGTTTCTTTTAATACAGCTACAGTGATTATTATATCAGCAAACACTATAAACATGCCAAAATATATTTATTCTGTACTGTAAACACGTTCTACGTTACGCGCGTGCTGCAACAGCAACTAAGATAGCACGGTGCTGTTCTTTTAACAATCAGTGCGTTTATACACAAAAAACAATAAAATAAAACTAATGGTATATTGGTCGCTTCATGCTACGAAATTTTCTGTTGTTCGTGCGCAAAAATATATATGCTATATTAGTGCACACTGGTAGTTTTCTCGCAGCAAAACGTTGTGTTCTGATCAGGTAAGGTTATTATCTTTTATAAAACAAGATTTACGTGATTTTAGAGAAACTAAGCTATATGTTGTATTTCCCGTCCATTGTCGTAAGCTTTGACCTAGCTATATACATATTTGCTGTTTTGAACAAAGCGGCTGTATGTTTATCTAGAAAAACGTAAAGCAAGCAGTTTTAGCTATAATGACTTTTAACGTCTGTAATTTATTTGGATAAAATGTTGTAGCATTGCAAAAGTACAAACAAACAAAAATACCTACGTACATACAGCGTTGCTCGTTTTTAGTTTTCTTTTATAAAATTTAGTACATAAGAGATGTGTGTACATACGAAAAAAATAAAGCAGATTCTGCGCCCGTATTCCATAATTTTTAGGACTATATTTAAATGACGTACCCGGGAATTTTTCAGCCTATCGGGTAGGAAGTTTTGCCGCAAAAGTAAGTGTTATAAACACAATTAATCTCGTGCAAACTATTTAATACTGTTTTTGATATATTATAATTCTACAATTTAAAATGCCAGAATTCCTTTTTTTGAAAAAATTCTGCTAAAAAAAAAGAAAACCCTCTATTTTATGCGCAACATGCACTTAGAAAACGCCTGGCTTGCGCCCCCCCCCCGCCCACAATCCTCCTCCTCTTGCCTCTAGGTACGCCACTTAAACAAATGCACTATATTTTGCATGGATACTGGTTTTCTACAAATTACTAAACAATTAATTATACTTATTTTGCTTTTAATAGAATAAAAATGGCATAGGGTTTATTTATGTTTGTAAAAAAAAATAATGTTTTTTTGGGCTTTTAAAAACAAACAAAAAAACAAAAAGTTAAAATGGAAACATTTGCTTTTGCATTTATAAGTGGTCTCTTCTTACGGTACGTAAGTCAACTTTTATTGACAATATACCGTTTAAAGAAATATTCACAGTTTCTATATTTTGTAAATATCTAAGAAAATCAACACAGGCTTTGCAGTCTTATAAAACATTACTTTACAATATAAGGTGTTATGCCTATTTATATTTCTAATTATGTTGAATTATAGTTATTTTTAATTTACTGGTATAAAACGGGCAGATAAAAGTTTTATAAAATTTTTATTTTCCAGGATAATATACAGGTAATTTCCACTTTCACTGCGCAAATTCTACACACAAAAATTGTATGGTAATAAGTTAAAGGAAAATGAATTAGTGTATACATGCTATGTTTTATGGGCGTAAGGGCTTGTTATAACGTAAATTATTATGCACGCTGTGCATGTAAATAAGTTTGTAAATTGTAAAAAGACAGTTATAGCGGCAGATCTACGGTTTTCGTTGTCTAGACCAACTTTTTATATAACCAAAAATGTATATATTAGAAAGAAAATCATGGCGTAGATACATGTATTTATCGTTTTTATTTTTTGATCACCAATCAGTTTTTACTAACTTTTAAACAAAAAATTTCGGGGTTAATGCAGTTTGTCTTGATACTTTTGCTTCTTTGTATAAGCATCAACAAAAAAACAAAAAATAAAAAAAAAGCGTTGGTGGTTGCATTTTATACTAAT
Source organism: Agrenia bidenticulata (assembly GCA_034694785.1). Lineage (NCBI taxonomy): Eukaryota > Metazoa > Arthropoda > Collembola > Entomobryomorpha > Isotomidae > Agrenia > Agrenia bidenticulata. The sequence continues at coordinate 11,829 of JAQFYM010001366.1, read as the reverse complement.
TCTTCACCATTATTAATATGTCGCACCTGTCCTATAGTTGGTCTTGTTTATTTTTTAAAGAAAACAAAATAAAATGCGAAAAGCGTGATTTGAAACGTTTTTGCGTACGATAAAACGATTTAACACGTCATTTATATATTTGAAGTTATTAATTACGCAGTTAATAAAAATAAACGTAGATTTGTAATTGAACCTAACTAATATCGAAAAGTGTAAGATTTCATACCTTGCTTGATAAGCCACGCTTTTTATAATTAACAAATACCGTCAACAACTCTAACTAGATATTTAATTTTACCAAATATACTTTTTTATTTAGTCAATTTTGTCTATATTTTTTTCTCAATTAATTTTATACGCATTTAATGTACATACAAAACGTTTTTGTCACATTTGTTTTGCATACGCAGATTTATAAACAGCTGCGAGTTATATCACTTTTAAACTGACTATTAGAGATTGCAATACAAATCGCGCTGTACGTGTTTAAAGATATAAAAACGTCACTGTTTCTCGTATATATAGCGGTAGCCTGCTTATATATTGCATTATATAAACACGGCCTCAGCAAAATAAGTTATCAGGTTTAAGAGCAAATCAGTGTATGTTTAGAAAACTTTGTTTTTATGTTATATCGCAAGCAAGTTTTTAAAAAATCTAGCATATTTTTTAATTAACAAAAATGCAATAACACATAGCTTTTTTGACTTTAGTCTGTTACGCTTTCAGATTTTTTTATAACTGAACTGTGTATTAAACTGTATTTGTTTTGCATCCTACAACAACAGTGGTACATATTTGCTTAAAATTTTTTTTGTACCAGTGCCATGCAGATTTGTACACACTTTTACGTCGTCACAAGATACATAAAATTGTTTTTTCTAGGTATATCGTACATTTTTATACCTAGTTGTGCACTTTTTGAAATCTGCGTTTAGTACCAATTATAGGTCGCAACCCTATAAAATAGAACTGTTCACTTTTGCAACTTTTTTTTTTCGACAAAAAATAAAAAAAAATAGTATACAACGGCAAGTACAGTTTTGTAGTTTAATATACAAAATGTTAATACGAATTACTTATGCTGGTAATAAAATTTTTTTGCCATACCAATTTTTGTTACTCACAGTTTTGGAAATGATCGGTTGTAAAAAATTTCTAAAATTAGAAAAAAAAGAAGTTCTATTTAAACCTGAATTAATGTTTTCTAGAAAAATACTTTATGATTGCTGGTTGTTGTAAATGTTGAATTTGGTATAATGTTGAGTCGGTGGTTACGATAATACCATTGTATTTTATATTCTTCAACAGCTCTTCTTTTTTTTGTCAGCGTTCATAGAACAACCTGAAGATTGATAAAAGCGCGCTTGCAAAAAGCATGCTAAAAATAAAGGATTACAAGAAAAAATAGCAACATACATTTTGGCTGTAAACTTCTGGCACCATATTTTTGCAATGCATGAATTTACTTAACAAAGGCTTTTATGGCTCGTTTTGATATTATGGCTATTTGCGCAACCTAACGGCTACATATCGTCGAAGAGCGGTCTGGCACCTCGTTTATGTTGTTTAGAAAGCGTCTGCACTTACAGCTTCGATCTTATTAGTATGCGGGTTATCTTGTGACTTGTATTTTCATATGTAACAGGCTGCCAAAACTAAAATTGTGTATGTAAATAGTTCGAGTACTATAATAACAGTAATGCTTTACCAAAAAATTATATAATGCAGAAATGTAAATAAATTAAAAAAACTTTTTAATTGTCTGTCAGGGTTCTAGCGCCAATTTGCCGAAAAACCATTTTTTATTTTTTAAATGTATTCTGTTTGTATTCTGTGATTGCGGCGTTTTTTACAGGCGTCATATATGCTTGATTTAATATTTCATGTAAATATTTTTACAGAACAAATAATTTTCTTTTACTTCATTTTTTTTGTTTTTATACTGACAATTTTTATACAGCATCTTACAGTTGACGTTTGTTTATCAATAAAAACAATTGTTAAGCTCCGTATTTACATAGTTTGTTCATTTTTTCGTTAAAATTTTTCCGAGGTAGAAACAAATGACACTGAAAATACTGCTTACATATTGAGCAAAAACAAAATGCCACTTCGGTGTACATGGTTTTCACTTGTAAATACTATTAAACAATGCAAACTGTTACAATGTTTTTGTTTGCAACCTTTAATTTTTTTGTGCATTTTTTCTGAAAAGTTTAATAACAGCAGTAATGCATTTTTTGCATTTTGATACATGTAAAAAAAGGTTTTATTAATTATCTTATGCACGTTTTGCCTTTATAGGGGGTTTTCTTTCGTTTACATAAATATTTATTGATTAAGTAGACTCAGTCCTTGTACGTTGATGTTGTCTTTTTTTACAGGTTTTGCGTAAGATTTTGCGGATAAGTACCACTCTTGTGTTCGTTTACTAAAAGTGTTTGTATAATATATATTTTTTTTTGGCATGAGGCGTAATTTTAGCTTACATACTTTTCTAAATTTCTTGATGCAATTTTGTTCTCTGTAGGGCTATGAGCTTGTATTTTTTTGCAGCGTTTTTTGCCTATATCCAAGTATCATATATTTAACCGTTCTTTTTTAGTCTGTATTGTTTTTGTTATCTCTTTGCGACATGATTAACGCCAAAATTTAAATAACAAAGTGCCTATAACAAAAATTTGTACCGGTAGTTGCGAATTGTATCTTTACTACAAAATAGCTTTTAGAAGATTATATTATAATATTTTTTGTTTTAACTGCAGTAAATGAATATTTTTGCTACAAGCTGTGTATTTTCTGTCTTTATTTGCGGTTTTTCTAGTGTTAGTTTTTATGTGTTTTGTCTTATTTACGTTGTATATTGCATATTTTTTGCCATAGTGTAATGGCTTTTATAGAAGAAAGCAAGGCTATACAATGTTTGCGATATAAAAAAAGCAAAAATATATAAAAGACACAAAAAGACGTAGTTTTTGTATACATAATTATTTTTCTCTAATGCTTGACATGGATTTGCATGTAGCTCATGTGTACGTGTATGCGGTTTTTGCATTCCGTACCGTATTTAACACGTTAATGCATATAATAAATATCAATATAGTTTAATATTGCTTTTTCAAATCATATAGACATGGTAAGACACAAGTGTAACTAGCTATGTTTAGTGACATTAAATACAAAACAAAAGAGTTCAAAAGCTGTTTTATTTAAAATTGCAATTTTTTTTTGCATAAAAAAACGTAGTTTACATAAATCTAATGCATACGTAAACTGGTCTTTTTTTTATGACTTATTTACTTGATTTGCAATTTTTTTTAACGGGTTATGTTTAAAAACACGTTCTTTTTTACGCAAAAAGGTAATGTATGCTTTACGACTAGGAGCCATAGTTTCTATATCTTTCGGCGTTTTAAAAACCTAAATATGAGCCTAACAGCTAAAACTTTTTAGTGCAATTAAGTAATTTTTAACTTATATCTTTTGCAAAAATACTTGTGGACTGTGCTTTTTACTCATATTTAATTGTAATAATTTTTTTCTCAAAATCAAGTGTAATTTATAGAACTGGTTTTTTATACTTGCCAAACGTTTATAGCTGTGTCACAAGACATGGTTCATACTTTTTTTGATTTCAAAAAATTTGTAAGCTCTTTAAACATGTAAATACAGTCAAAGAGTGTTTTTCGAAACCTAATAAACCGGCATGTGTTTTTTACATGTTTGTTGTAGAGATAAACTTTTTTAAGAACAAAATACTTATATATACTACCAATGTATTTGCTTCTTATATCAAAAAAAAATTGATGTGAGAAAACGATTAAAAATACCGTTGAACAAACAAGAGTAATTGTGTATAGTTATATAGACGTATTTCATTTTACATAACATGCGTAATTTATTTTAAATCTGGTTGCATAAAAAAGCGTACTAATATACAAAATAAAACCCCTTTTTTTTGCAAGAAACTAAAAACGCTGCGAAAAATACACTTTCTATACGCAATTAAGTTTTTGCCTAGCGTAGTAACAAAACTAAGGACAGTGATTTAGCGCTGTACTGTACAAATATCAGTATCCGACTGTAAAATGTGAAAAAAGAAGTCAAAATGGTGTCGGGTTTATAAGTCACAACTGTATATTATTTGATGAAAGGTGTATGTATTCGTGAAAATTCATCTTAATAAAGAACTGAGTTTACGCGTACTTTAAGGTGATTAAGACGCAATTTTTCTATTTAATCTATTTTATGAATAGTTAAAATATTTAAAAACCTAAAAGTTTGATCTCAAAATTTTGAGTTGGTTGTAATTCAAATAATTAGAACCATAGAAGAAAAAATACAAATTTCTTTGGGCGTGTTTATAAGAAAATTCCATAGGAATTTTACGCCCAAGTTAAGGGTTAAATTTCTTACAGAAAAAATGTTAAAACTAAAATATAATTTTATAGTATTTTTTTTACCCAAAAAAAAAAAATTCTACGGTAATTTTTTTGTCCAAGGGAAGCATCCTTGGGCATTTTTTTCCATTATAAAAATATATCAAAATTCCTCTGGATTTTTTCCATAAGAAAATTTTTGTATACACAACTTTAAAAAACATTGTAACACGAAAAACACTTTGTTGACTATAAAATACCGTCTCTTTTCAATATAATGTTTTATATGTTTTTTGTAGTGCATAAACTATTTTTTTTCATCAAATTTCATTTAATATCGCTTTAATATTATCCATAATGCACGGCAATGCTTTTGGCAATATATAACATCATTTAACAAAAATATACATGTTTTCGGTTGCTTATTAGTATTTAAGAGCACATACTATTTTATGAAGTTCGCTTGCTTGTGCTTTGCTTTTGGGTTATTCCAGAAATACAAAATTCCAAGGGTTTGATGTTGTACATGACCGTACGTGTTTTGCTTGTTGGTAAAAATCGCTAATAAATATAGCTATATTGTTTTGATTTGTCGCATTGCATTTCAGCGTTTTAAACTTAACACGTAACCATTTTTTGTAACTGTATTTTGTCAATTGCATACAATGTTCTGTTGTCTAACGTGATGCTCGTTTTTTAATAGCATTGAACAAGCATGGTAAGCGTATGCCAAACAATTTGGTTTATGTGCTTTAAATAATCGTTTTTTGTACAAAATTGTCAATATGCTTGTGATAAATAAGGTAAGCACGCCCATTTACTACTACCTACAAGTATCTAGATTGATATATGCGGCTGCTTCATATTAAAAAAGGGTTCAATACTGTCATTATGTCAAATTTTTACGCAAAAAGGTCTATTGCAATAGGACGGTAGTTCTAGAATGATAAGACAAGGTTGGCGGCTTTTTTTAATAATGCTTTTTATTTACGTGTACATTGTTTAATTTTCTTTTGTAGTTCTTTTTAGCTTTTTTTATGTTTTTTTGCTTGCCTGTATATTAAATGTCTATACCTAAACCTTAACTTACAATGCTACGTGCATATGTTTTTAAATGACAAAAACTGTCAAAATTATTGTGTAGGGCAGCGATACATTTTTTAAACACTTTTTTGACCATGGAATTTACACTTAATTTTTTTTTTATGTTATAGGATTTATAAAATGTACATGATAATCTTTTTTATTTTATATGTCTGGTTTCTTATGTATAAAAATTTTTAAAAAAAACTCTTGCGCAAACTAACAGTTTTATAACACTTCTGCGCAATATATTGTGGTTATAAATGTATTAAACGATTATGTACGACAAAAGATTTTATAAAAATAAACATGGCATTAAAAACATTTTTTTGCATAAAAATACTAACATAACAACGGTTTTTTAATTAAAATTTTTTTGGCATTTTTAAAACAAATTTGCATTTTTTGTGTATTTAAGTTGTCTGTAAGTGTTTTTTACAAATATAAGTACAAAATACAGCCTAGTTATTGTTTGTTCTGTTGTTTACATATTACGTATTACATTTTACATATTACAAAGTTAAATATGAAAAGCATATGTAGAATTTTGCGCAGTAGAACAGAAAACTGTAGAAATCACGCTAAAAAACATTTTGTTGTTTTATTTGTATATTGACAACCGAACCAAGGACTCAAAAGCGATATATTATAAGGATGTTAACGTATGTATAATAGAAAATCTGACAAACAAAAACTGTAAAATGCAAACGTAAACATTTGTATAAAAAGGTAAACTGTGTAAAACATAGTGATTTTGCACGCGTATACAGCTTAAATTACCCGTTTTTTACGAAGCAAATTCCTACGCCTTTTGCAACGCTATTTTTTTTTGGTAAAGAAGCATTTTTATAGCACATTTTTCTTAGTAAAATTTTTTTAAAGTGTTAATAAAACAAACATTATGCTTCAAAATTTATTTTTGACTGTTAGGGTTTTAATGATGTGTAACTTTACAAATAACTTCGTTTTATTATTTTTTACAACTTAAAAGATTTTTTTTGCAATAAAAACATTTTGCAGTGTTTTTGTTTAGTGTTTGCACCTTTTATTGCAACAACATTGTTTTAAAGCCAGTAGAATTGTTTTTCATATAAAATTCAGCCCCGATATTTTTCTTTTCGACAATTAATTATGTTTTGAAATAAACCAAAGTTCAAAACAGAGTATATTAACAATAAAAAACTATTTTTTACTAAGAATAGAAGAATGCCAATAATGATAATTTTAATTCTTAAAACTATTTTCATTTTCCAGTTTTGTATTATTACATAATTTACACAAAAATATTTGTTAGTTACATAATATCTATCGACGAACAAGAAAAAAAAGCTATACGTATTATTAGCACAAAGAAAAAAACAATTATGCCAGTACACTTGTATGTCGCTATCGCCTGCATCGAAACACGTTTTTTTGTGTACAAAAGGGGTAAACTGGCGGTTCCAATAGTTTTTGATAGTATTATAAAGCGGTCTTACACCACAATTTGGCTTACCTTTTTTGTTTACTAACTGCGCATATAAACAGTTCAGTACACAAAAATAACTGCATAAAAAAACTAACAGTTCTTAAACAAAACAATAGTATAGATCAAAGCATACGTACAAATATATAGCTACCAAAAGCAACATCAACATAAAAAAATGCTTACAATCATAAAATATAAGTACTGCATATTTTTGTAGGTGTTAAGATAAATTCGGCGTATCTACACAAAGATTTTCCTGTATTGTGCTGTCGGTTTTTTATTCCGCTATTATATTCACGCATAATAATTCAAAGCTTTACCAGTTTACGATAAACAGGCAAATAATCATACTGTTTTTTATGTATGTTTTGGCGTCTATGTTTGCACATGTAGTAGACCATCTGGGATAGTATCGACGAAGCACAAATTCAATGAGAATATTTACTAAATCTTTGTAAAAATCCGTAAAATACAAAATCAATTTCGTATCTACAATTAAAGTTTAAATAGACGTTTAAAATAATGTTTTTACTTAGTAGATTTAGACCATGTCTATAAGTTGGTTGTTATGATAGCCCAGTAACAACACATACATGATGAATTTTACTGCTTATAATGTTGCTGCTTGGTATTCCAGCAGGCTATGGGACAAGAATTTCCTGTATGTATCTTTTATAAATTGATAAGTGTGTCCCACTAATATTAGTAAATGACAAACTATTAGTTGCAGCAAGAAGGGTCATCATTTTCAGTATTTTGCTGCAAGTTTTTGAAAAAAACGCCCCATGTACTTTTGCTGTACAAACATTGTTTATACTATCTATGTCTGGTAAGTTAAAGGTGATCTGTATGTTAGCGTGTCATCTTTTTTTACCGACTTGTACAAATATAAAACAATTTTTTTACCTGTTGTACTTTAATGACAAAAAACACTGGTACTGGGAATACACAAAAATGCATAATCGACATTTTTATTACATATGAAGCAATTATCTCGCAAAAAATACAAAAAGGTGGTAATCAAGATAATGTGCGCACCCTAATACTCGACTACAACAAGAACTTCTTCTCCCGAATTTTTATACGAGTGTTTTTAAAACAGTCCTGAATTTGGTTGCGTGCTCGTTGTACTCTACTATTTTTATGTGCTGTACAAAAAGTGTAAATTTAAAGAAAGTTTATTTTACTGTATTTACAACACTGCTAGGGTTTAACAATCGATCTTGACATGTGGGCATATTTTCTCGACCATTTGCAATTGATCACGTATATTTGCATTGCGTCTGACTGATATGCATTCAGCCTCGACCATTTGCAATCAATCACGACCGATTAGCAACTAATCTTGATATTATTGCATGCAAACATGACAAATTGCGTTCAAACGCAATTTCTTTGCAAAGTATCGCGACAACAAAAAAAATAAATAACAAAAATAAGAAAAATTAATCTATGTTTTTAGAAATAGAACGGGGATAAAATATTTAGTATCATATAAAAATCGAAAAAATGCTTTAAATTGTAAAAAAAAATTATACCGCTTGGAAAAAAAAAACTACCGATAGAAAGATAAGGGCAAATGAATCAATAGGAATTTTTATTCGTAAGTAAAATAAAAATTATTTTCATAAATAATAAAATTAGACATGGTTAGTAAATGATGATGTGATATTATCAACCACGCAAAAAATCAGTTTTATCTGCTCTTTTTAAGAAAAGTGCATCGTGAGCTGTGGATTTTTTTGTATAAAGTACAAAAAAAATTACTCATAAAATTTATTTAATTTATTTCAAATCAAATATAATTTTAACTGCTTTACAAATAGAAATTACAACTAATTTGTTGCTTGAGGTGTAAAATATCACATCATCGATACTTAAAAACGCATTATATATTTCTTTTTGTGCATATCTTAAAACACACCAAAAAAAAATAATTTGCTACTTACATTTGTTTACCGGCTAGATACTGAATATTACCATATTTGAACAAAAGTAGTGTTTTATTTGTAAAACCATATATTTGGTATTTGATATGTTATTTAAAATATAGATTATGTTAACTATTTTTTGTTACTTATTTTTTTCGTTGAGATTGATTGCAAACAGGTCGATATTTATTGCGATATGTCAAATTTTAATGCATAACTGTCGAGTTCTCTTGCAGAAAAATTAGGTTTTACTGCAAATGGGCAAGTTAGATTGCAATCAAGTCATGGTTATTTGCAATTCGTCGAGATTGAATGCAATTCGTCAAGATCGAATGCAATTCGTCGAGATTAAATGCAATCAGTTTAGGTTAGTTGCAAACATGACAAGATCGTACGATAAACTCTATAACTATCATCTTTTACACATTTGGTTTTGGTTGCAGACACCGTAAATTATCAAATATTAAATATTGCAAAAAGATGCTTCACGGGCGATTTATGACTTATAATACTACGCTTAACGACTTAAAACGCCTTTTGTCTTTTACATCTAATGAATTTGCATTTTAACTATTTTTATGTATGTTTTGTAAAAATTGATAGGTAAAGTACAGAAAGGTTAAACCACCATTTCTTACAACATATTTGAATATAATAGTAATAAAGGTTAATTATTATCGTATATATCACGTATATGTTCAATTGGGTATTCATTTTCGTAGAACATATTTGTCGTATTTCGTTCACCCTTACAACAATTTATTTTTATGTGCCCGGTCAATTTACTTTTTCAACAGACCGAGTTTTAAAAGCTCAACTCTTTTAGGCAAAATTCGCTTCTTTTAGGATATAAAAAGTATTATCAAATACCTAGAATAAATCGTGTGTTTTTTGTTTTTTCGTACCGAACTAGTATTATATGTCCTGCTTTAACATTCTACATGACGGTGCTAATTACTCGTAAAGTTTTTACATTATTCTTGTTGCCGTCACTATTTTTTTTTGGCTTAGTCACAAACTAAAGTAATTTTTAGAAAAGCAGTGTAAAGCACTACAATGAAGCACAACCCAATGCATCAGTAAGACGTAATTTTACTAATAAGTGTATTACATGACATATTAAAACACATTATCATATAAAATATACCTAAGTAGAATCTTAATTTTTTATAACTGCTGATCGGCAATTTGCAAGGCAAAGTATGGCATATTATCATCTATCTATATTATCACAATTCTACGTGCTTTTTGTATTTCAAAACTTTTATATTAAGAAATGCAAAGTAATTGTATTTTTGTTGTTGATTATGTAACCATGCTGAGTGCTTTGGATTATCAATATTATATTGCACGTAACAGCATACATTATAAATGTGTTTCATGTATGCTAAAAGTTTCACAATCTACTATGGAAAGCTTTTATATTTATATCTTTCGTTCTTTTATTGAAATTTCAATAGATGAGCAACTTCAACTGCAATCAATGTTACAAAAGCATACTTTGTGCAAAATGCCTATACAAAAAAATAAAATAAATAGATTTATGCAGTTTTTTGTTCTATCGCTGTATAAAAACATTTGTAAAAATACTTTGTCTGGATCTTACTTACTGTAAGAATAAATATGTCAAAGTGTTGTCATTATATATAATACAGTTATAAACGCTTGTATCAAAAGAAGATAACTTAATAAAATCGTAAAAGGCGCTAAGCATGTGGGTATTACAGTCATACATCAAAATAACATGTCATTTTTTGAAAACCATACATACAAAAAAAAAACCTTTAATGTAGCTTGTATGCAAAAAAAAACAACTTGCAAAAGTTTTTAATTAGTATTAAATCTTTTTTTATTGGCTTTATCTTTTTGTATTGTATAAATGTCACGGTGTAATTTTAAAAAAAATACTATATTACAAAAACTATTTATTTAAACATCATTTAGTACTCTAAGATTATTTTTAACAAAAAAGCTCAAAAAATTGTACTATAATAAATAGACAAAGAAGCATAAAAATCCGGTTTTAATACAGCTGGTTAAATGCAATACCTAGGACTTTTTAACTTACATATGTTATGATACGCCCCATGCAAAGTTTCACACTCAGCCTTTTTTGCTAGCGTCGAACTTAAAAAGGTTAAATTAAATTTGCAAAGCAGATCTGTTTCTATAAATTATTGATGCATATACATTTGTACGAATATAAGTACTTTTAGTATAATTTATGTACGTGGACATCAGATCGCATCTTTTTCTGTGCTGTGATTAGCTAGACTCTAACTGTTCGCATCTAATTCATAAAGATATTAAGTCTTTTGATTTGTAACATAACCTGTAAAACAGAATTGTGAATAACTTTGCAAAACTTGTACATTATTATTTTCCGTTTTAAACATATTTTTTTGGATCAACATAGTGTATATATACGTGTTATAATTACAAAAACTACGTACCTCAAATTTGAAGTTATAATTGCGTGTTGTATTATACTGAAATCTTGAAAGATATGCACATATTTTCTAGCTGTAAGCATTAATTTACTTTTTTGAATCTTGACTTGAGATTAATTGCCATTTTTCTTATACATTTCTTAAAAATTATCATGTGATATTGTTTTACTATATACCTTTTTATATTCTGCAAAGTCAAAAATACGTAGGGTTCACGTAGCTATGCTATCGAAGTTCTTGTAATGACCACGTCTACAAAATTTCGTTTTTAAATATATTGTTGTAGATTTGTAGCATTATATAGCAACCGATTATCGCAAAAACGTATCTTTTCGTTTTTGCTCACGTTTTATAATGGCTTTTGCGGTTACCAAAAACCGGTAAACTAATAAGTAGGGCCGGCATAAATGCCGGTAGCCGGCAAAAATTAAAAAACTTGGCAAAGTGAAGGTTTCTAGAAAAAAACCGGCATTTGCCGGCAATTACTTAAAATTGTATTTTAGTAACAAAAAAAT
>JAQFYM010001365.1:0-34846 GCA_034694785.1 Agrenia bidenticulata | reverse complement strand
TCTTGTCTCTGGTAAGCAGCTCGTTGAGTAAGAATATGAATAATTGTGGACCCATCTCGAGTTGAATCTTTCATTGCCAAAGCCACAATCAAATTTCTCGAGTCTTCCGCAGCATTGAAGCCCTCCGCAGGGAAAACCGTCGGGGACTTGAGGAAAATGAATGAAATTATTAAACTAAATTCTACTTACGTAGGCCAATCTTTTGATGCTAATATTTTGAGAAGCTGAAGACAGAGATTTATACGTTCGTCAAATTCATTGAACAAGATATCATTATGAGGAGTTAGTTTTACATCTTCATAAATTATTTTCTTAACGAACATTCTCTCTTGGTTAGAATGCGTAACTGCAGTTGGCAGCCTGGAACGGGTTGTTATGTTTATAATTTTATGATCCTGTTAGACAGTGGTTTAAGAATCCAGAACGGATAGTCTAGAGTATTTATAAATGGGGCATAACATTGTAGATATCTGCAGATTACAGATACATTAAACTACATCCTATGGTTATTTTCATCAAGCATGGGATTTTTTAAGCTTCAAAACTATAATATGACAGCCCAGAGTCGAAAAAATTGAATTTTAAAATAGAATAGTCTGTATAGTCTTCAGAAAATCAATATAGAATGTATGCGGCTTTTATCAATTTTTGAAAGAGAAAAAATTAGGGTCTAATTCTTAGCTAATTCACGACTTAAAAATATAAAATTGTGCTTGTAGAAAATATTCAATTAATAAATTATATCCATTCATCCAAGTATAAAAAAATTGGATAACTCAAAATGAAGAGTTAAGCATCCTAGCTAGAGATAAGTAAAACACTCAACGATATTTCATTCTGACAAACCTCCACGCTTCTAACACACTACTTCTAAAACTTAGAAGACAAGCTCTTCTTCACACTTATTATTTTTCTAAAAAAAAACTTTGGGAAATCTGTAATTGGCATTTTTCGTTCATAAATCTTTGTCCATAAAAATCTTTTTAGTGCTCCAAGGGAGCCCGATGTCCCGTAGGGTGGTATTGGCCTCCAACACTTTGCCCTCCCGTTTGTTTACTTAAGAATAGAAGCGAGTATTCTTTGTTATCATACCTTGAGATAGGACCCCATGGTGATGGATGCTGAACTCTTTCCCCCTTTCTTTCAACTCCAAGTTGGTCGTAGTCGTCTTCAGATGTCAACGTCAATGTCTCAAGCTGTAGATACCAATGTGTTTATCAAGTTCGGCGGAAATGTCACAATTTGCGTCCGTCCTCACAATTTATTTCCCCTCCGCTAAAGAGGAAGGTTCTTTGTGGCCTTCCGGGCCGATTGGTATGTCTCTGATCCGATTCTAGTGTTTCGAATATAGTTAGTTGGTAATACTACTGGGGTTGCTGACAGTTTTTTGGACTCCTGCCAGGGACAACAATCGCGTGGCCAGGAAAAAATCGAACGTAGTGGAGCGACTGGAGGACAGAGATGAACTTCTCCAGGATTTTTATCTGCATTCACTCTGGGCTCCAGGATCTCCAGAAAAGTAAAATTGCAGAAGGGCATTAGTAGGGAATACCCGGGTAGTGGGCCTCCTCCAGTCTAGGCATGTTCAATCCTCACTCCGGCACATTTCCCATCACCCGTGTGTGCATGTGGCTCTCTGTACATGCCAAGAGGTGAGATGGAATTACCAGGGTTCTAACGCTTCAAATTCTTTACTGTGGTTAATTTTAGCAGATAGAATGAAAATAGTTCAAATTAAATTATTTTATTATACGCTTTCCAAAAATTGTTCTTAAGCAAAAAAAATCGGAAACTGAAAAATTCAGTTGTCTCTATACATCAGTTCCATAGTCAGTGTCACTTAAAAATCTATGATATGAGAAATATAATGCAGAAAACCCATAAATATGTTTCTTTATTAAATATCCTTGAATGTAATCGGTTTTACAAAAGCATATAACAAAGAGACATTTATCATATACGTTACGATTCCTACATCCAAATTAGTAGAGTCTACGGATTTCCAACTAAATGAATAACAAACCCCGATGTCTCCAGAACCCTGTGATGGCAGAGACTTCGTATGAATAGTAGAGGGACGAGTTGAGAGGGATATATATATTTATGGCCAGGGTAGACAATGATTTCGCTCTCTAGTGGTACGTGAGGACTGTGTAATATATGTATAGAGGTGAGCCTTAAATGTATTTCCTCGTGATAAAGTCGCTCTATAAAGCTGATGGCATAAGCCTCCTCTGGCTCTGAGCCCCCGAATTCACAGTCTTCGGGGCCAAAAGGACGGGGAAAACATTAGGGAAACAAAGTCCTTGCGTGGCGTGCCATGAGTGCTTTCACCAATGAACCAACCCGCAACAAACTCAAAGGGAAACCCAATAAGGTTCAGGGGCTTTGAGGGCCGTACTCCATATCCAAGGGTTATCATTGGGTGGGGGCCTTTATTATCTTGAGAATGGTAGGAAATAGGGTTTGTTCATGTCCTAAGATTTCTAAGGTGTCGGTGGAACGTTTCAGTTGCAAGGAGTCCCTTTTTATGTTTCGTGGATTTAAAAAATTGGGCATTGCGAGTTGGGCGGCTTGCATATCTTAATGATTGCAATTGCAAGTATCCCCTTGAGGACTAGCCCCTTCGTTTTTTGTATATTTTATTTTCTTATTTCTCAGTTTAGATCTTGGCTTGGACAGCCAATCAGTGTAAGTAACTTACAAACTGGAGTTGGGCCTATTCTGGAAAATGGGCTCTGGATATTCTCATTTTGAATTCAGGCTTTATCTTATCCATCCAATTATAAAAAAGCTCGACAAACCTCTGGATTTGTATGCAGTCATATGCTAATTGAATCCATTCTGAGCAACGACTTTCCTCTACATGTGTTCATGTGTTGTTCAAGCCTCCAGGTTCCCAGCAGCTCTGTCTGCGTACATGCATGCTGCATTGTGTGTGGAAACGTCATGACTTACAATACTAAGCTTCCTGTGAACCATGGAATCCGGAAAACCTTGGGTGGCGTACCATGTTTTTGAGCCAATTAGATAGTAATGAATCAGCTTGGACTTAAGCAAAGGTCATCGCATCAATCCATTTCTGTATGTTCGTTGCAACCATCTCTCTGCTCAGCTATCAATTATCTATGAGCAGATGGTAATCCATCTTAATCTGACATTATTCCAGCAGCGCGTGTGTGCAGTTAGGATTTTTTTGAGCTTATCTCTAAAACATGGAATTGATTAGCATAATAATGTCCTGCTAAATGGAATGAATGAAATTAATCAATTTAGGCCTCTTTCAAGCATCAAACCTAATTTTCTATTTCCCTTTGACCTTAAATATAACTAAAGCACCCACGAGATTATAAGATAGTTACTCCCATGCCCCTTAATGTATAATCCCTGATAAAATTTGGGATTATAAACAACGCCTTGTCTACCCAATCCTATTCCCAAGTTGGATTGGGTAGTCTAAAGTTACATCTTCCTTTAATCCAAGAGATGTGAGAAAGAAAGTTACCCAATCCTATTCACCAAAGTTAGAGGAGGAATAAAAGAAAGCCAATCGGATATACAACATTAAGTCCACAGCCTGTGAAAGCAAAGATCCATGGACTGAGCCGCTCTCTTTCCATCCGATCCTGCTTTCCAGATTCGGCCCTTTTTCGTTTCCATTTCATCACCCCGCTTTTAAGGGCTCTGGCCGTTTTATCTTAATCTCCGAGGAATTTTTATCTTTATTAAGAGCACTTGAACTCCGCCAAAGATAGATAGTGGGACTGGCGGAAGGATGCTCAAGATGTGGGGAGCTATGGGATGAGCAGATACGATTCAGAATATCTAAGAAGGGACTGGAATTTTTCAAGGCCGTATTTTTAATGAACTTCGTGATAATAATCCATTCCCGGGCAAACGCGGCCCTTTTATCGATTAGGACGTACCACTCGCTAAACTTCATCATTAGTCCTCCTTACGGGAGGCTCGCGTGTAATAAGATCTCATCGACAACCTACAGTCAGCATCTAACCCCGAAGGGCCCTATATCCCCTAAATTACAAACCTCCTCTACTAATCTTAACAAATAAAGACATTATCAAGACTTTCTTTCAATCTCTTATTCCACAACTTGATACTTGAGTCCCAGTAACTCTCACAGTGTCATACACGCACTCGTCCATGCACCACTTTCCAAGACTATAGACTCCTCAAGCTCCTCCCACCTCATAAGCTATGACCTTAGTTCAGGGCCGAGTGGGCTTCACCACCTGTCCTTTGAAAAATTGGCCCCGTTGGGCTAATCCTTTAACCCTCATCAAGCCACGCCCCCAGTAAGCATTTTACCTACAACTCCTGTACTAATTCTATCTCACATTCTCCCTGAAATGATGATCCCTGACAGGTCATTTGTAAACGAGCCTTTGTAGACAAATCACACTGCATTTGTTATTACTTATCCTTGAGCGTGGAAAGTGTATTAGTCAACGCCTCAACGTGTCCAGGAAAAGAGTATTTTCTAGAATCTAGCTTCCAATTGCAGTCTTGGTGTTCCTAGAAAGTTCCAAATTGTCCATTGTGGCTCAAAATATGTAGAAGGGTATATTTGTATATTTATTTTTTCCATGGCCATCCTAAATTTGTAGTAATGTATTTGTTTGTCATTTAAATCCCCCGTGCAATTCAATCTAATGCCGGAGTCAGAAGGGAGATAGTAAAACTGTCAAGTGATAACTCTCTGTCAGGAATAAGGAAGAGAGGAAAGAGGAGAGAGAGAGAGAGAGGAGACGGCAGTGGAAATAAAATTAAGGCCACACACATAAGTGTATAAAGGATTCTGTTAGTGACAATTCAGGAATATGGCAATTCCCAATACCCAGCAGGGCTTCCTTCTGTTCCATGTCCATGTCGATTGTCTCGGTTCTCCAAATCTCAAAATCCCAAGTCTCCTAGCAATTTAATCAGATTGTTTAATCCACATAATTAACTAGGCCCTGCTCACTGCTCTCTCTCTCTCTTTACGAGTCTCCCTCCGGCATCCGGACTGACTGAGGAGAATCGAGGATTCTCTAAACATCTACATACGGGCATAAACACATAAACCCCATTTCCTTTAATTGCTCACCCTTTAATAGCTTTTTATTCTTTTGAAGAAGAAGAAAAAAGTTTTATTTCTTTTGACAAGACTGACATCATTTCAAATGGTTCATATGAACATATTCCACATTCCCCGTCTGTACTCAAAAGAAATCCCAGGCTCGTCAAATCGTAGCGTTTGAATAAAAATAAAAAAGTACGTGAGATTAAGTGAGAAAAAAACGTTTCATCTCAAGAAAATAAATAGTGACTGATTTTAAAGTAGCTTTATTTTATTTAAAATGAAAAGCTTTAGTATTCGAATACAGATAAAAAAATCATTTTTTCCGCAGAATTTTCTCAAAGTGAATAATTAATTCTTTACCTGCACCAAATGGATAATGAGAAAAGAAAGGAACAAGCCCAAGCCCTTAATGTGATACTACTAATGTGTATGAAAGAATTAATGTCTCGAGTTGCCAGGGTTGGCTTAGTCTTAAATTACAGATCTCCACCGTGTCTAAATTTCTAGGTCTCTCGCTCTTGTTACAAGCTCAAGATGTGATATAAAATTATAAATAGCCCTTTGTTCCATAACTATGGCTTTGGAGGTAAGTTCAGGGTTTATTTTATGGCCATTTTTTCCATAGTATTTTTTTCCCAACCTTATCCTACTCTACCTGTCCCAGAGTCCCAGTGTCTAGGGTCTGGCTGTACCATCTGTAATGTCCTGGGATGTACAAGGTATTCTTGGTTGAACTGAGCTGCTGCGTATGATCTTCCTTGCGAATCGCAAAAAAAAACACGAAAAAAGCCGGGTGGAACTAGAAACGATAGAAAGGGAAGATTTATTTTTATTATTCGAGACGGTTCTAGAAAGGCATGTCATGATGTAT
Source organism: Agrenia bidenticulata (assembly GCA_034694785.1). Taxonomy (NCBI): domain Eukaryota; kingdom Metazoa; phylum Arthropoda; class Collembola; order Entomobryomorpha; family Isotomidae; genus Agrenia; species Agrenia bidenticulata. The sequence continues at coordinate 28,895 of JAQFYM010001365.1, read as the reverse complement.
TCGTGTACGCTTACTTATGGTATTTTCTACCTTAATAATACCATACCTGTTTCAAGTTAGCCTACTGACCGACAAAAGGGATCAACTAATGGCTTATTTCTTGCTCCGACGATAAATAAATCGGAACAGGGGAGGCGTGTGTACGATGTGAAGGTATTTTGGGGTTTTGTGAACCCCTTGGGACTTCCTAACTGAATGGAAGTTCATTTAATCCGACAATGAGTGGAGCTGGATTAAATGCGTTGGGAATTTATAGAAGTAGAAGAATGGGGAATGAAGATGTGTAGACAAATTAATTTAATTACTTGGGCTTATTTGGTCGGCCTGTCCATCCTTGATGGTATTAATCAGTGACAGGTTTCGGTTTTGGGTGAACTGGGGATTTTGTCAACTCTCTATGCATGCGATCGTGGTTGGAGAGAGCGTGTTTGTGCTGAGTTTGGATATTAACTTTATTTACAGCGGCCCGTCCATATCAATGAGCTTCTGGGGCTACAAGTGTTCAAGATTTGGACAGTATGCCCCGTGGGAAGTATAATATAGGGGCTGACGGGTGGAAAAACTTAGATCGGTATCGTAAGGGTTAGATCAGTTAGGTCAGGTTAATCAGGAATCGATACGGCGGAAGTGCTGTGACAAATTCGGAGCTTTTTTCTTTAACATTCTCTTAAGCATTGCCAACAAGAGTGTTTTGAAATGCCATCATTCAAATTGATTCTATCTATACACTATCTATGCTATAATTTTGTTTAAACGATCGATAACTCTTCTACATATGCAGACTACTGTAAAAATACTTAACTGTCTCGTCAGACTCGTCACTCTTATCCTACTACTCTCCTGTCACTTCGAAACTTCAAAAATGTATTACGTAATTCCCATCTTCCATGAAAAAATAACTCAAGATAAAAGCTTACCCATCTGCTTTTCAATAAAACGATTTTCACCATTACTTTATCGAAGCTATGAAGTAAATCCGACTACAAGACTTTTCATAGATGATTTTATTATCATGTCGATTTTAAAATTCTAGCCCTAATGACCTAAGAGTTGAAAGTTTTACACCAGTAATGTATGAACGGGCCTTGGTTCACTCGCCATTCCCTGCATCAAGTAGAGATCTCAATTTTCTAGACATATGCCATCTTGAAATTATTATAGGATGATAGATCATCGAATTTTGATGAGACAGAATCGAAACTGTCTGAGGCTAGTAACACACATTAACATATCCTCCACAATAGATCTATTCAGATGTGCGTGCGATGCCATCAAAGCGATTATTAACTTATCCGTGTCATACACGAAGATCTTATAGCAATAGCCCGAAGAGATGCATTCCCAAATCAAAAGGACTGTCCTCTTACAAAAAATTAACTTATAACCCCCTTGTATTCTTAGAGTGTTATTATCCCTCTTAAATTCCTATTTAACTTAAAGCTACACTAGGCCAAAGATCTCTTCGAATATTTGATGATGCCCAAATATGCAAATATTTGGCCAATCCGTTGTTCTTCGTCAGTATGAAGTACCAGTAGTACTTCTAGGGACCTATATTTCCTATCCGAAAGCTTTCTGATAGATTCGAATCTACTAACTCGTAAAACAGACTTGATACTTACCAGTACAAGGTTAACTACCCATGTGTAAACATCGACTATTTAAAAACGTAAGCTTTAAATATTAAAAATAATTATTTCTAAGTAAAAATGCATATTTTGCAAAGTTCTCCGAATTTGAAGATCACCTTTCTGCTTTTCTTGACTTTAATATTTTGTGCCAACCTGCCCTCATGTAAGCCGAAGCCGAAGCCCCTTAATCCAGCCAGCCCAAGAGGATTAGTTCCTAACCAAGAGAACGATTTGTATTATCATCTAACTACCCAAGCACAAGGACTAGGTTTAGTCGTACATCCGATTCCCGAGGAATATCGATCAGTCAACTCTACTAGAAAAGGCTCTCGTAATAACATTTCTATTTCTACTTCGTATAGAAATCATGCGAGGGGGAATGATAATAAAAATAAAATGGAATTCTTCATTTCTGCAAGACGTGACTCGGAGGATAATAATACAGAATTGGATCAAAAATATGAGAACCATTCAAACTTCATCTTAAATCGAGTGGAACGGAGTGATAAGAAAAACACAAAACATTTCCGGCCAAGTCAAGTCTTGCCGACAGATTTTGGGGACAAGGCCTACGCTCCGATAATAATATCCTACCAACAACGGCACCCACCAGTACAAAATGTTGATGAAGAAAGACGATATAGTCCCTCGACAATAGCTGAGCCTACACCTTCAGCACAGCCACCGACGCCATCAACTTCATTGTCCCCATCAGTGCCTACTAATAGAAATAATAACCTAAACCATAATGATAATAACAAGAGTATGAAACACGTGGAGCTAAACGGCCGTAGTATTAATGAACATAATCCTAATCGACATCTGAAAAATGAAGCAGTTAGTCATCCGGCACTACGTCCGAAAAATAATCTCTATCCCATTCAAGGACTAATGACTGTGGAAGCCGCTCTGCCACCTCCACATAATCAGAACTTCGAGACATTCTACTCCCCACGAGGTACTCCTAATTTGTCTCAGCTTAACTCCAACTACCAGGCTGAGTCTACCTATCCAGAGGTGAATTTCACTCATAAAACCAGATATGCTGACCAGCTCATGAAAAGATAAAGTTATTTGAATACGAGCTCTCAGGGGCAAGTCCCTCGTCCTTTGACAAAGTAGCTCATAGACTAATTTGACTAGATGAGAAATAGGCAAATGTATCTTGAGTAAAAATTAAAACTTAAAATCAATTACAGATGCTTCTCCAGCCTCCACCTCTATCGACGGACCACGACAACGAAAACCAGGGCCACTTCATGCACCAGGACTGGCATGAGGAGGAGGTTGAAGAAATGGAACAACTGTTTGATAAGGAGGATAGGCTATTGACAAAAACGGTCATAGGGACCAAGGTGTTGAAAAAAGGGACCTTCATATTCGTCGCCTGCATGATCATCGTAATCCTAATATTCGCAGGCCTCGCCGCTGCTGGTCTCACCATAACCCCCGTCGTATTCCCCTTCGCCCTGTTACCTATTGGAATCATTTCCTTGGCTCTCTTCGTTCCATTGCTAATCATATTTTTCCCATTCGTTGCGGCTGGATTAGGTGGGGAGAAGAAAAAACGACGGAAAAGGGGTGTCCCCACTAGGGATCAATATTTACCTTTGGGTGACAGGAGACTTGATTTCTTGCTGGGAGGAGAGGACTTGTTAATTAAGTTGATTGGGGCATGAGAAATATGAGAATACTGTTATTATGCTCGTGATGTTTTGCTCACCGAGGACTTTGGTTTATTTATATAGTTTTGTCGAAGCTTTTATTTGTTAAGAGTACATTTAAAAAATCTATGAGAATAAGCTCAATACCATATAGACATCGGTAGACTATCAGCTTGGATAAACTTGGGAGATTTTTGTTTGTTCAAAAACGCGTTGCTGATATTAATTTATTTGCGATAGGTTAGATATTTTCATGGACTTAATAAATATTTTATGATAATAGCTTAGTGTACTAGTAGCACTTCTTTATATTGTGCTGGAAATTGGGAGAAAACCACGGATGTCATTCGAGACCTCTATTTTGGGATTTTTGGCCTATTTTGGGATTATATATGACTTGCGCTAGTTTGGATTGAAGCAAGGCCAAATTAGAAAAACTCCATCAAGATAAGCTAAGCTTTTTCTATGGGACTATTGAATCACTATCAATTCACACCATTTAACACTTGGGCTTTAATCCACGACACATTGTATTTATAGATGTAGTTATCTGATGCACGGATTAATGGTGTAAGCAAAAAAAAGCTATACTATGCAATTTTATGTTGTGGGGATGATACATAGTTTTGGAACGTTGATACTAGGTACCTTTTAGAGTCTATATATAATTGTGTATCGATTTACTACGTTTTCTTGGAAAGTCCAATTATTAATTGTTCTTTTATTAAATTGCAATAACACATGAATAAAAGATAAGGTTTTTAAATTTAATTTGAAAATATTTTAATACGATTCCAACTTCTTGCAGAAAATATAATTATCATTTAGTCGCAACTCCAGAAACATGAGACTCAATAATTTTCCAAGCCAAAGCCCCAGAGGTATCAATGTCGAATAGTTTTTGCTCAACACTCGAAAATCCAATCTTGCCAATCTCCAAATTTGGTTGTCGACTCACTTGACATCCGTCAAAGAAAAAGGGCCATATTTTAAAGAAATCCAGAACTCTCTGTGTCCACCCTAGCCAAGTTCCACTCTTAGCTTGAATGTGATCCATATAGAAAAATTTTCCACCCTACAAAAGTCAGAGGGGATTATATACGCTTTAAGAATCTAAGAATGTGATTGCATTCGGTTCGGTTACACAACTGATACTATTTTTCGGATCCCTAATGACTCGTATAATTGGAACGAAATTGGTACTCTAATGCCTTCTGAACTGTCATCCAATTTAAAAGTCTACAAGAGTTCCGAAAGCTTGTTCTTACAATAATAACTATCTAAAAAATAATTATTACCGGTACAAGGAGTCGACTAATCTCCCCGAATGTATTAGCTATACTGTCCACATTGCAGAATACAAAGGTTGAGATGACTGCGTCGAAACTTCCACTTTCTAAATCTTTCATCTCATCCGCTTTTCCAAGAACAAATCTTTCCAATTTGATTCCAGGATACTGTAAACATTCCACTCGTCAATTGTTGATAGTTTTTACAAAAGGTTCACAATGCAATTATTATTTTAGAGATTTGAAAACAGAGTAACCAAGTCTAAATCCAATCCAACCTGCTTGAGATTCTCCGTGAAGTGAATTTCAGTATGCGGGTTTGCATCCAAAACAACGGCTATGCAGGTGTCAGGATAAAACTTAAAATTCGCCCCTGTCAAAAGTATACATTTTTCGATTTATATTTAATTACAGCTATAACGCAGACTACTCAACTGTAATACCTGAACCGATTCCGATTTCCAAAATTCGTATTCCCTTATTCTCTTTTCTCAACTCTGGACTATGGGGCTCCAGAGACGACAAGTTTTTGAATAATTCTGCTTTTACATTTTGCACCTTTTCTGCGTGGATTTTTCCAATCTCTTTCAAGAAATGGGCGAAATACCTGTGTCAAAAATACCCACATTTCCACTTTAAATTTCCTGCCGAGTAATATGAATATTTAAAAGGTGTTACTTCTGCCGTTTCTCTTTCCCAATGAGTGGCTGGAAATACGTTTGGTAAACCCAAATTGATAGGCCAAAAACCCCTGCCAAAATAATTATGGAACCCATGCTCTGCTACGTCTGTCCCTCGGAGCACAGACAAGTGGAATAATTTGTCTTGTAAACAGTTTGTCAGCTCTAGTCAGTTACTATTATGCAACCTTGATTTGATCTCGGCAGGATTTTGTTTATCTCTTGTTTACTAGCCAGGCCCAGAGAATTGGAAAAAAACAGACACACCAAATAGAGCTTTGTTCCACTATGTAATAAAAGACTAATTTTCAGAGTAAAAGCGTCTCGGTAAACTTTTTTTATAAACTAATTCATTTGCCAGGTGGTATTGTGTTAGTTTTGCCACTAATTATCATTAAACCTTGACAAATTCATACTATTCAGATAAATCTATCGAGAGTGTCCACAATCTGAAATATCCACGAGCACACCTCACACCTATATCCAGTCATAATTATATTTATGTCACCTCTTATGATTTCCAGACAGTTACGCCCTACTTACAATCCAGTACGATTCAAGCTTAGACTTACCAGCGGGTTCAATATAATGTGTTTACATTATTTTTATGAAGTTATTGAATACAATAAATTCTGATTGCTAATCAAACCGTAGATTTCGTTTTTCATTGAGACACGGCTTGGCTTGGACCTCTTTACTACACGTGTATAGTTACACATTTTGAATCCAATTAATTAATATCAATGCCGATTATTTCCACTTTCTCAAACCAACGGGAAATGTAAAGATGGTGTTGATGGTTTAAGTTTTAAAATATTATGACGTTTGGTAGTCCCCGATAATGTTTTGCATTGCACGAGTAATGACCTGACATAAATAATTAATTCATTTAAATGCACTCAGATGGTCTCATTTCTCGTCAACTTATGCTCCATAGTATGGATTGGTGGATGTCTTTTAAGAGATTCTTCAAATGTTCTTGGAAGAAGGGTTTTGGGAGTTTTTAGAAGTCGTAACCGTTTCTAAATAAGAAGAAGAAGAAGAATAAAGATTCCTAAATAAATACATAGGATTTAAAAACAATGGCTACTGGTGACTAGATTAGAATGTTACATCAGTTTAGATGTTTTCTGACAGTAAATAGCCCATAAATTCTCAGGCCTATAATATTGTCTGTCATTTGATTCAATTTCTCCTGACCCTTGACTCCGTCTTGCAAGCCTGTCTCAAATAAATCCCACCTGACTCAATTACTAACTGGAGTTCACTGGCATTCGGCAAACGTAGTTTTCGGAGTCAAACGGGTAAAAGAGCTCATACTGATTTTATATCATGTTCATGACCATCTTCTTTATTCGCACTGATTAGGTTTCACAAAATTTTTAAGCAGTTTATTCGGAATACCGTCACACAACTCATTCATGGTTCATTCGCCGGGATCAAGTAACTTATACTTACTTAACGATACAATTGGCTTAAAAACAACGAAATAGAAATAAATATATCCAAACCATCAAGGTTAAACTTCCAATTAAAGGTAGTCAAAATCAAATAATTCATTCATTCCTAACCTATAACATATTTCTTCCTTATCGCAACACGATTCATAAATTATTGATAAGACATAGCTCTCTCTTGTTAATACTATTAAATCATGACATACTTTTCCCTTTGCTTGGGTCAAACTTGAACAAATTATGACCTCACAAACACTGAAACGTTTAACTGCCCTTTGGGTAAGGTCAGAGGGTTTGTGTGAATTAACAAAAAACACAAGGAAATATTTATATTTTATTAACAAAGGGACCTTCTCTGGATACTAATATTAAGATCACACAAGGAATCAAGTGAGCACTTTATAACTGACTGATATTGACTACCGAATATTTAATTTAAGCTGTCCACGCAGTCTACGAATAACCTGTTTGCCATTAAAAGAATCCCAAATTCTCGAATACAAGTGAAGCTCTTTAATTGGTCAAAGATTTGGCTTGACCATTCTAATCAGCCCACATTACGAACCACACTATTTGGAGATTCAGAGTTAATGGCATTAAACAGGAGATATACAGGATAAGGCTGACTTTATAGATTACGAACAGCTGGATACTTACATTTATTATTCGGAAACGAAATAGGTAATGCTAACGCAAAAAGTTCTACTTCTACTACATAACTTTTTTATGCCTATGGCTGGGATACATATTAAAGGAAGCATGAAATATTATAACACTCAATCAGTGACTGTCTTACGAAGCTAAGTATTCAAATAGTATCAAAAGCATTATTAGCTTTTTAAGAAGATTATTTTCTAACGCTTGTAAACTTGTAACTTATAAATATCACTTCAAAATATACTTACCGAGCAGGGATTCAAAATTAGAAGGGTATTTCTTGCAAACACAACTCCGTTTAAGGACTCTGTATAACACATTAACACAGCTAATTGTAAGTTCATCTATTGAGCAGCATTTCATGTGTGCTACTCAATTATTTTAACACTGGCAAATTTAATATAACACAGTGATACCACATTAACATCCTGCGTCATCTCCATCTTCAGTGTTTCTCTCCACTATCTGCAGTTGCAGAAATTCACAGTTTAACAATTTATCTAAATATCCGTAGGGTTCAGATTGTAGGTCTCAACTTCTAGGGAAGATAGTCAAGACAGAAAATGTTTTTATTATTGATAATTTAAAACAGTCCACTTTAGCTAAGTTCATATTGATGTAGGTAAACGGGTCTTCACTATAGGTACCTAAATCTTCAATCTTCATGGTGGACGCCTTGCCAGTTTAACGTCCAATTTTTTATTTCGAATTTGATCTTTCCTCCTGTTATCGTATGCTAAATCTGCTTATTACTATTGTGAAATAAGGGAGCAAAACGACGACAGATACTTTGATAATCTTCAGTACATTAGGAGTAAATCTAAATCTATAGCTCTCTAGTTTCAATCAAAATCTAAATCCATGTTATCCAAACCACCACCGGGACCTTGGCTTCTGCCATCCCGTTGACGTCGTTGCTGTTGTGGCTGACCAGGATCTGGCTGACGACCAGATTGATTGGAAGGAGAACCACCAGTACCTGTTTCAGTATGTCCCTGTCCAAACATCAAAGGATTGAAGATCTGATTTAAAAGACTTGCAGCAGGGTTGGAAGGATTGTTTGAGGTCTGATTCGAGGTGGAATGTTGACCTGAATGTCGTCCACCAATTGAATCGGAAGAGGTTGTGCCAGAGCTACGTATGCTTCCACTATTACTGTCAGTATTTGGTGCAGGATCGGTATTCATGGGTTCGAACCTGGCAGAAGGAACATCATTAGGATCTTCCTGAAACTCTCCAGTCAGGTCTTTACGGCAAATTGGACAGGTTCCGTGCTGCAAAAAATGCACAAATTATTGGGATCTAAACATGATTTTACTTAAGACTGTTACGACCACAAGTAATTTTAATTACGACTACTAACCAGCTTTAGCCATGGAATAATGCAATCGGGATGATACAAGTGCTCACATTCTAATTGTTTCACTTGTTCGTTCAAACTGAAATCATCCCAGCAAACCGAGCACTGTAGTTTTCGATCTAAACACAAAAATCGTATTTGATTTATTTATAATTTAAACCTACAGAATACCTAATTTAGTTTATTGAGCAATTAAAATCTACACCATCGGCCAGAACTTACCAACTTGGTCCTGGGATACTGCCAAGTCTGGCAAGTTATCTATTTTATCAGTAGGCAATGGTGGAGGACCAGTACCCTCCATCTGATTCATTAGTTGGGTCACAATAGCATCAAGGCCATTACTCCCCCATGCGTAGTCTCCAAGGTTTGATAAGACTCTGTGAGGTTTAATTTTCTCCAGTTAATGATCTGCATATATCTTACTTCACCCAAAATATTATTTAAAAAACTTACGGAAGGCCTGCGACAGTCGCACCGCCACCCAATCCAGTTATTAAATCATTTAAGAAGCTGAATAGCATATTTTCCATGGGATTGTCTGAATTAACATTCTGACCAGTACCACCAGCTATATTACCTCCTCCTCCAGGACTAAAATTAACACAAATCATTTAATCATAACCCAGAGACATCGGTACACGTTACTCTGATATTATATACAACATTTAAATCCATTGTACCCAGCATTGATCACAAATGAAAAGTGATGATTATTTGAACTAGGCGACCTGCTATCTGACCCATCAGATCGCGATCTTCTGTAGCTATTCTGAGCTGCAAGAGCTCCAGGTCCCTGCATTCGTCCGCTGGTAGCACCACCACCTCCAGATTGACCTGATAGGGATCTTATAATGTGCTGCAAATAGAAAATATTAGAACCTTAGACGATGATGAGATTGAGATGATCAGATCATTCAGATCCTTTAATTGATTTAACGTTATACTTAAGTACTCCCAATCAACACACAGTACAATTTAGCTTGTCATCCTCAAGGATGCTGGAGATAGATGGGAGTCTTACCTGTAAAAAATCAGCGCCACCAAAGCCATCAGCACCATCAAAAGCCCCGATGGAAGATGCATTATGACCTCCTTGACCACCGGGTGTGCCAGCAGTCTCTTGAACCTCTTCGATAAATCCTCCTCTACAGATTGGACATGTGAAGTCCTAGAAAATATTTAAAATCAAGGTCTAATTCTTTAAACACCACTTTCACAGTCGACCGCCGACAAAACCCGGAAAGATTAAATACAAAATAAAAGTATGATTAGGAAATAAAGTGGAAACTTACATCTAAAACGTGAGGAATTTCTTGTACACATTTATGACAAAAGAACTTGGGGTTGTTGGGCTGCAGTCCTGCAACACCACCTGCTTCTGCCATTGTCGATGGATGATGTGCAAATGGATCACAATGTCTAAAAAAAAACTAAAACCCCTCGTCGACACCGACAAGATAATTTAGTAGCACCGTTTCCTTTGAAACAGCAAAGAGTCTCGACTTGGCGGAGGTTGAAAGAAAGCGCTCTGGGTGACGTCACACCTCAAAACTCAGCTCGTTCAACAAAGTTCTTTCTCACTTTCTCACCATCTGCATATTCTGCATCTCCTCTTTAGAGACTTGCTTGAGAATCCAGAGACGTTTGAGAAACTCACTGTCTACACATCCTATAATTGAGATTGACAATTAATCGTGAGTTAACTTTTGAATCACATGCAATCCGTGAATGAATATAAATTATAATCTTTAAATGATTTAGAAGGAAGGCGGAGAGCAAAATCTGAGTCGTGTGGGACTAGGGACTGTAGGGACCTCTTTTGACCTGACCAACTCTACCTGACCTGAACCATCTTTTAGTAGTGTGATTTTTGGACTGATAAATATTTAATTACCAAAACTGAGGGGTGGACAAAATAATTGGTTCAAAATACAAAATACAATTTCATTTTGCATTTTGCATTTTCGTATCTGTCTCAAAAAATTATTTTGTAGTTTGACATTTCCAATAATGAATTTTGTATTTTGGATATTTTGAATGAAAATATTGTGCATTTTGTACTAAATGTATTTTTACTTTGTAACTTTATTTGAAGTTTGAAAATTTAAGAAAAGTATTTTGTCTTTTGTACTTTGAAGTTCCTGTATTTTGACCACCCCTGAAAACTAGAGAATTTATGCAAAAAGTTGTTAGTGAATTTTGATCGATTGATGATTCCCATGGCCAAGGCTTGCATGTCATTGGTAAATCGGATTGCAGAGCTTCAAATCTAATTCCAGGTCAATCGATATCGATCGTAATTTTAATTCTATACGTCCACTTTTGATTGAACAAATATAATTACACAAAAACATACAAACTTGCTTGAGCATTCTGCATTATGGGATGTCAACTTTAGTATAAACTCCAATTCCAGCCATTCCAGGACGTCACAAGCGACCTATACCATTCTGGGGTGATGGAATATGATGGTCTCTGTGGAGCGCGGCCGAGTGGATGGAATAATATTGGAGACACGTGAGTCAAAAGCTTTTTCTCTGAACTAAATTGTTGTTTTTTGAAACCTAATATTGTCGCATGGATTTAACTTGAAAAAATTACAGGGTCATCTCAAACTGTCAGTACCCTCACATGTACAAAAGTTAGTCGTTCACAGATAGCTCATTTTACACTAAAAATCAGTAGCATCTAAAGTTGGTATCATCGTTTATTTTGTGCTGACTTCATAAAATTATAGCCGCCTGTAAAATCATAGGTTGGGTTGCCAGGTAACTTGATAAGCTCATGATTAATAGATATGACTTCATAAAAAAATTCAACCTCTTTTCTGTGAATTCTGTTTTTGGAATACAAAACCAATCCAAGCTCCTGTGGAAATTGTTGGGAATTAACCAAGGGAAAGTAAAAAGTTATCTTGGCCTATCGTATCGTTTGTAAATCAATCCGGTATTCTCGGGGAGGAAGTCTGGGAAACTCGTGTATCGACAAAACTTTATCTCTAAAGTTTTGGAATTCTCGCCTATTCAGAGTTAGTATTTGTGCAAGGTAAACAATCTCGGTCCATAATTTGTCAGTTGAATTTGCTGACATGTTTCGATTTTTATAGTTCTTTTTAAATCATCAGATAAAAATGACTTGCCCTGGAGCGGAACTGGATAAACTTGGAATAGGATCATTGTCTTTTTGGGGCTTCACCCCTGCTTATGACTTGACAGGTAACTATTTAGTTAAGGTCTGATTAAAGGTTATACAAATATTTGAATATGAAATATATGATTAATGTTTTTATATTAGAAATCATGTGCAAAGGACAGGGGGACGACAGCAACTCATGGCATATACTTCTGGTGGGTGGGAATGATGCTCGACATATTTTGAAAACCATTTGTAGTTTGAAAGATACAGAAAGGGAAATTCATGTATGTAAAATATTTAAATATATGCTTTAACCCGTTGAAAAGTTCAACTTAATTATTCAACTATTTTTCCGAAATTTAGTTCTACATTTCGGAATGTCATCCGATTTTGCTAGCACGGCAGTTGCTCCTACTTCACGTTGCATTGCTTCCTTTAGACAAGCTTGGCTTGCATGAGAAAACAACACAGTTTATGGAAATACTAGGAAACATTCTTATACGGCCGCAGACACAGAGGACAATTAAGAAGGCTTGTGAGACTTTGACAAGGTAATCGTAAAGCGTATGATTTTCTAATACTTGAGAGATGGGACATTTATTTTTTCATCGTTAAATTCGACAGGCTTGTATCGGATGAAGCAGCCATGTCCGAATTTATGCCAATCATCAGCTTAAAAGGTCTTAAGTATTTTGACAGAGATGCAATTGTTGAGTGCTACAAGGCCTGGGTCGAATGCAACGTCTCGGCTGCTGAGATGGAGGAAAAATGGTAAGACAATTGGTCAACTTTTTGAAACTGTTAATGGTATCGATTTTTCGGTAGATCTAAAAATGGGTTCTCAAATGTAACTTTATAATCATTCTAGGAACTCTCGCCTGCGTCAACATCTCGGAACCAGATATGATGCCAAGGTGGGTGTATTTGACTGGGATTACCACATGTCGGTTGTCGACAAGAATCCAGAGACAAAGATCATACATGCTTCAGAATTCAAAACTTGGAGAAATGAGGGGCAGGCATTTCAGGAATATGAATCTGACTACAATCAAGCCAATCCTAGTTATTTTTATGGTGATTAATTTAAACTAAATTAGCTATGGTCCAGAATTTCATGAATTTAAAGAAATAATTGTGAATGAATTTATAATTTAGGGCAAGGTCAGCCTTACCGTGGAGATATTTTGATTGGGCCTTTTCTGCCTTATGGGATAAAATCTGATGACAAATCCTTGTTCGAACAAATGAATGACCAATACAAGAAAAAATCTTCTGAAGTAACATTTCAGAACCTAGAAAACATATTTTCTGTAGTTTCCCCCAAGACCGAAGCTGAGGGTCTTCAGCAGTTCAAGAAGATTAAGATCCATCTTTTATCCACCGACATGTGTGAAACGCTTTGGAAGAGGTCAAACTTCAATAGGAAGTTCGACACTGTTCATGTTTCCAGCTTCATGAGCCATAAATTAATACCTGAGATGGTGAAACTGATTAAACTGGATGGAATGGTTTTGGTAGATAAAGCTAAGTGAGTACCTATTACCGTGTTTTTTTAGTGAGAAATTTTAATGAAAAATAGTAAATGTAAGGTTAACTTACAGATACATTTGGTACTTTCGGTCGGAAAACGAGGAAGCTTATGAAAAAAAAATCTTGGGATTGGCAGATAAAGCAGGTTTAGATGTTTTTCCAAGAAATAACCTTGAACGTGAGAGTATGAATCGTTTCATGGAATTCGAGGTTCGTAATTTTACGGCTGCAAGTGAGGAGAAAGAGAATAAGGTAGACAATCAAAGCTGAAAATCGGAAACAAATCGATAATTTTTAATGGTTACAGCATTTAAGACTTAATACGTTATAGTGCATCAAAATATTTTGATACGTGAAATTTTTTATAAACAGCAATTGTGAATAAATTATTTATGTTTTTCAAACCGTAATGCCATGCATGTATCAATAAATACTTACTACAATAAAATAAACAATATATAAATACAATGTATACAACACAATAAATGTTCTTTGAAACGAAATGCATACTCTGAAATTAACAATGTGCAGTAGCGATCAGAAAATTCAGTTACTCAAATTTGGATTGTTTTGGATTAGGTCTAGGGGTGACACAAGTTAATACTTTGTTTCTCCTCGCTAGTTGCCGTGCAGCTCTGTGCGCCCTGTTGCCCCCAGGTTGCCACTCACCATCTTCGCTGTCACTTCTAAATGTTATCAAGATTCAGTAAGACTTAGTTTAGACTTCAGTTTAATCTTACGCAGCATTATTCACTGGTCTACACATTATCTATTATTATAACACAGTGGAGTAGCTATTATTTGAATAATATTTTAATAAAACTGAAAAAAGACCCTGAAGGGTCCACGCCTACCCTGGTGTATGTGCCCATCTTAGGAGATTATAAATGGAAATCTGAAAACTATTTTTTTAAATTGACTCATTCGAAAGTTATCGTTCAGACGGACGGACGATAGGACACACGAACATCCTCATAAACTAGCTGCGATAACCGTTATTTCCCTGTGGTCTGTACTACTTGACTTCTCGCAAAGATATTGAGCACTTAAAAATGTACTTTCTTTAGAATTGGTTAGGTTAGGTATAATAAATTTACTCGGACTCAGGTTGATTCGGCGAAGAAGTGGAAATTGTTGATCTGCATCTTCTGACTCTTGATGATCGCCGTGCCGTTCGAGGTTCCTCCCACTCTTCTTCGTTATCATGACCATTGTATTGTTGTTCTTGTTCTTCAGCTTGAGCCCACTCCGTATCCGGAACTAGCACACCCCAGCCTTGTCGATCCTGAGGTAGTAAAGAATTCTCTGGACCTTGGAGTTGCTCCGATTGCGCGGAACACTTTATCTCCCCTTGTATACTGCTCAGTGATTTAATGCGGTTGGATCTCCGGGGCCAACTTTTGTTGGTGAAGTTGTGACGATAGAATTCCGGCTCACCCGAGCTAGTTAGAGCTGGCGGAATGGTGGATATTTGCATTTCAGATTGTTCTATCCCAGATCGAGTCAGGCTCATATCTTGACCTTGGATTAGAGAGAGAGACCTTGTACCAGTATCGACGTGATCCGAATTAAGGACTGGAAGCAAATTGGATTGTGAATTTGTTTGTTGTACAGCAATTTGTTGTTCAGAGTTCGGACGCGCTGAATTTTGAGCCGGTGTTGGAGGGCTTGACGTCTCCACATACTGAGGCTTTGTTACAGCGGAGAGACTTGTTTTTTCTTTAGGTGCTTCAGATGTAGCTGTGGCTGACGGTCGCTTTCTTTGAACAGCAACAACGGAGTCCACGTATGGAGATTTTGGCATTGGAATCCCATAAGTAATGGCGGACTTATTGGATCCATCTGTGAGACCCTGAGAACTGGAGGTGAAAGCAGTCAGACATGCTGCATATGGTGATTTCGGTTTGCAGGTTTCAGCGGTAGTCGATTTTTGAGGTTCATCCAATCTTGAAGGAGTTGATTGAGGCATAGAATTCTCTTTAAACACATTTGGATGACCATTCTCTGGATTCGAAATTCGGTTGGTCCGAAGTCCTTTTCTGGCTACTTGAACCCTGTCATTCAAATTGGGAATTCCTTTTTCTTTCAGTCCATCATCTTGATTAGATATTGGAGCTGGTGTGACTGTTTTAGAGTTACCAGGAGTTTCTTTTTTCACCAAAATTTTGACAGGGTGGTTCTTTGTCGGTATTGACGTTTGTTTCGGCTTTCTGTTGGAACTATTTGACTTTGTCATTGCTCTCCCTGAAGAGAGTCCTCTGATCGCGTTATCATTTCCATGCTGACTTTGGGTATTGGGTGCTCTTGTCGGGTTTGCCGTATTAAAAAATTCTCTAGTGTTGTCTACACTTTTAAGTTTTTGAACGCCTGCGTCTTTTGAATCAGGATTTCTTATGATAGATGCAGATTCTGTGCTAAGACTGGAAATATCTTGAGATTTGAAGACGGTTTCAAGAAACTGATGAACACTTAAGTTCATCTTCCGTTGAAATAATTTGTCTTCGTCAGTGATAACCTCTTCATCCATATTGATTTCGTTGTTGCTTTAAAAAATTAAATTTTAACATTTTACCAATTTTTGTTTGATTACTTGTATTAATTGTGCTGACATTCGTCGTTACCTATTATGCTCAATCATAAAACGTCCTTCACCTCCAGATGCAATGACTTTCGTTTCCTTATCAAGAACACGACGAGTTCGTTCCAATGTTTTCTAAAAAAAATTCAATCATAAAAGAGAATTTATAATTTATTAGCTGTGGTGTGGCGAATATCGAATAACTGCTTACTTGCTTTCGATTAAGTTCGTCGGACTCGTTCCTTAAGCTTTCAAACGCGCCGACTTTCTTGATTAGTTTTACAATACACTCCGCAATTCCTTTAGTAATTGCTGACTTAAGAGTGCTCATTGTCTTATTATGAATCGAAGCAGCTGCACTGCAAGACTTTTTGAAAGAAGCGTTCAGAAATGCTGGCTTTCTTGACTGATCTTCCCTGGTTGGCTTTCCTCTTGGTGTGGTCATTTGACGTTCCGTTTCTTTTGAACGTTGCATTGAATGAACTAGTGATCGTCCTTGACTATTCGTCGTTGTTGTGGCTGTAGATGAAATATATCCCAATTCTCGAGGACAGAATTCGGATCTAGCTCGTCCACTTCTCTGTTTCATACTGAGATGCTGAAAGGAAGTTGGAAAGTCATGTTTGGTCTTTTTTAGAATACCAGATATGTTCACATTTTTCTGCATCTCAATTCTGTTTTGATCCACCAGTGACTTTCCAACTGGTTGACTGAGATATTCAGGAAGTTCCTCGTTGTAGAATTCGCTCGGAGACTCGATCGGTTGCGAAAAATTTTTGTTCGATGATGAAACTGTTCGAAGATCACGAACACTGCTGTGGCGATGCGGCAATTCTGGGGGTGATGGACTGTCCCGAAGGATTCTAGAGATTCGTAACGGACTTCGGGAGACAGATCGATCTTGGCTGATTGATCTTGGTCTGCGGCTATGTGGATACTGGATATGGGAGGAGTACCGATTCCAGTCATGTACGTCGTTCGTATATCTGTCCCTGGTTTTAAAAGTCTAAATGAGCTTGGACAATTTTTATATTGGAAACTTTTAGTGTGGGCTAACCTTGTTATTAATTCCTCTCGGTCAAATTCATCTTGCCGTTTTCGATACTTGGAAACCTCAGAGTTAATTCGGTGCTCTGCTACCTGCGATGAATTTCGACGGCTCTGTTCCATAAACCTAGATCGGATTTCATCCATGCTTGGTCTATTTTCGATCTATATATTTATTTATAATTATAAATAATAAAAAATATTGATTAATAAAAATTATGATCTTTATTTTTCAAGCACAGCATTTCAAACTTACAGATTCCCCATTTTGCAAACGAAGGTCATCAGAAGTCCTTGTTGACAATCTTCGATACTTCTTTTTTCGCTTCCGCTCACTTAAGTCATAATATTGCTCTTCGTCTGACTACACCCAGAAACCAGAACATTTAGGGACTTTACTTTACTTTAATTTATTTTAGCTTACCGATTCGCTAGAGTAAATTCGATGACCTGTGTCAATTCGAACCTTTGAATTTCGAACATTATCTGACTCTTGCCGGAAATCTTTCACAAGATACTTCTGAGGTGGTTGAAGTTTTGTTTGACTTTGCAACTACATGGAAAAGTAATTATAAATACCTAGATCTCCACAGATCGATAAAATACATCATTAGATCATTTGTTAAATTTGAAGTACGCACTGAAGCAGATCGACGATCCAATGTGTTGGAATAATTCATTTCTTGATAATCTTTACGGCATCCTGAGCGCTGTCTGAACAGATATTCGGCCTGTGACTCTTCAGTGCTTCCAATCGGTTCGGCGCGCTCAACCTGCAAAACAGTGTGAAAGGAATTGAAATTAAAAAATTCCAAAAAACACGATATATATCTTCAAGTGGTGGTTGCTCATCATAATTTGAATCAAGGCGTGACGACTGTGACCCTATTCTAAGTCGTTCATCCGGAAGGAACAATTAAACGCCGAGAGAGCGATTTTTTTAAAGCAAACAACACAACCTGTTGAATTTTCTAATAGTAACCGCGGTTTTGGAAGTTAGTGCTTTTTTGGCATCATAAATCATCTTACAACTGGCTGGGTCTGATTTACAGATAGAGGGGCGTAGGAAAAAATATCTTGCAAATCTTTTAGGTTTGCTTTTGGCAACTTTACCCTAAATTTGCAGGCTTAGAAATGAACGAACATCTGCAGGGTAATTTTACATAGATCATGGAGGGGAGCAAGGTAGGTGAAAGTAAATTTTCGTTTCGGAAATATATCGGAAACGAAAATTTACTTTCACCTACCTTGGGAGGGGAGGGGGTCATGAGATGAAGTTTGAATTTTTGAAGGTACTCGCAAACCCAAGAATATCGCATACAAATGCACCTGCACAAGTGCACACCACATTAAGTACTACATAAACTTACAGAAACTGATCGAGATCGACATTTAGGTCTTCTACCCCTTTCCATGCACGCATCATATGGGATCTCCCTTCGAAGTCCTAGGAAGTCAGTTGACCCTCGAGAAATCTTGAAACAGTAAAAACTTTTTTTAGGAAAACTGTAGAGTGTAGATTGTAACTGTAAGTGTTGTGTTGACAGTCGGGTGCAAATTCTTTGCATGAATGAAAATATCAGTTATCAACTTACAGGTTCTGGCCTACAATCCCTGTAATCTTCGGGTCGGGTATCTGGCAAAGTGATTTGTTCTACATCTTCAGCGAATGACTAAAAATGTCAACGCGTCAAGGTCAAATGTCAATTGATATTGTTTAACATATAATGGTTCATAACTATTCAAAAACCCTTACCACTACCGTGTTCCTTCGTATGATCGTATCTTGTGTTTCTTGACTGCTCTCGCTTACCGCTGAAAGGAACGAAGCCCCTAAGATGTCCTCAGGATTAGTGTCGCACCCTTCATCCTGGCCCTCTGCCACTTTGGAAGGGGACGGCGGAAATCTAATATCTGCCCCCTGAGCCATCACAGTGAATCTAATATTAAAATTCACCCTACACGCAGTCGTTTCCGAACAGAGTTGTACAACTTTTTGAAGATTCGATTGTGATTATTGTGAACAAACTAATGGAGGAAAATTCGGAACGTCTCTCTCCCCGAAAGTTCAGTCAGCTCTGAGGAGCTGCAAAGAGAAGTTTTATGGAGAATCAACAGTCACAGCGACGGTCATTGACGCTATTTTGTGTAGCTTCTCCATGGCTTCTCCTAACAGAGAAAGTGACGTGGCAGGACCGGCAGGGTATCCTCTCATCTATAAAAGTGTTAAAATAGTATATAGTTCTATGGGCTACACTAAGTTTTGGTGAAGCTGACTCTTAGTGATGATGAAGTTGAAGTCAATGACCCCAAGTCACAAGTGCGTTGTTCCGGCCTCCGGGTAGGGGGTGTCGAATATTATGAGAGACAATTTAAACCTAGATGTCAGCACGACTATGAGTTCAAGATCAAACTTTTTTTTTAGATTGAACTCATTGACCCCTTGGAGTTTTACTTTGTTTTACTTGTCGTTGGATATGTTTTCTCTGATTCCACGGTTGTTTTGTTGTTGGTGCTTTGGTATTCTAATGCAATTCCTATTTCTATGCTTTTTTTCTGAAATACTTTCACTTGCTATTTGATGTACAAATACAATTCCGATTTAATCGTTAGAACGTCGAGATGTCATGGGTTAAAGTTTTGGCTGAAGGATGCACGGTGTAACGGGAACGAACGGGCTTATGGTAAGATGAATACCGAATTATTCAACACCTGAATTCTATATGATTCTAGTAGTTAATTGGCTAAGTTTAATTAGAATGTTCTAAGTAAACAACCTAAAATTTATTTTCAAAATAATAGTCTTTTTTGAACACATTCCAAGCAATGGCAAAGATCACCAAAACAGCTCCGCTGAACACACTCGCGTACCACAAGTAATTCTCCCAAGGCTCCCACTTCAGATTTTTGAGAACGTAAATCCCAATCAGAAGCCCTGCTATCCCTCCTCCAAGGTGAGCGGGGTACCCCACCTGTAGTTAACTATTAATTACCAGCTGCAAAACACTTAAAATTAACTCATTAGTCTTAAATGAAAAGAAAAAAGTCATACAGTGGTGTCAATTGCCATCACATAATGGAAATGGAGGGCCATTCCAATGTCGAACGTGGCATAGGCTGTAAAAAGTAAAATCCGTACCCACGGGTAAGTCATTTCATTCCAATTCTGTGGGGGTAAAAAAAAATCATATTTCCATAAAATTACACCAATTTCAAAAATTTAAAACTTCAGTACACTACTAACCAAAATAACTGTAGACAAGTGGGCAAAAATAAGGGCATAGACTCCCCCAGAAGCCCCTGCAAGGTAGACTGTTGGGTCAACCACAGAAGTGGCCAAGGAACCCGCGAGGACCCCTGCAAAATAAATAGCTAGCACCCTCCACCATTTGTGAACCACTTCAAGTAATATTCCTAAGACTAACTGCATTGCCACGTTATTGATTATGTGCATATATCTGGAAATAAAATCATCAATTATAATAATTTGATTGCCTCTTCAAGAAATGCAGAATTTGTTAATTATGGCTACCCAGAATGGACAAACATGTATGTAACGTATCTCCATACTTGATACCGTTTGTGAGGATTATAAATTAAACGAGAACTAATAGGAGCCGGACCATACTTGCCCAGGTAGCCTTCCTCTTTTATAAGCTTCTTAGCATGGTAAACGAATATTGCAATCTGTTTTAAAATGTGGATAATGTTTTAGTGATCAAAATTCAAGCATCCAATAGAAGAAACTTTAATATTTTTTATTACCTCAATTGCTGTAATCAAGAGCATGAATATCGGTGGGGGTAGGCAACTATATTCGTCTTTGTACAGGGAGCTGGGTGTATTCTTTGGTCGCTTTCGACGAACACTCTTTGGCAGTATAATAGATTCAGCGAATTGAAATGCTTTTATCTTCATCTGTTCAATAAGCATTGGAAAAAAATATTTCTTGGTATACACTGAGAATTGATATTCAGATGAATGTTTGCTGATTATTTAAATTATTAACTTAATTAGCTATTTCACCTCAACCCACGTGGAAAATTCTGTCCGGTCAATTTTTCCATCCTCATTAACGTCCACGTCATCGAAGATCCTTTTCGCCTCGGCATCAGGGAGATCGGGGAAAAATTTCTTGAATTCATCGAATTCAATTTCTCCATTTCCGTCTGCGTCGACCTAAAATTAAAAATTCGACTATTGAAAAATCCCTTAAAATAATTCCCATTAAAATTGATGTTTAAAAAATAATAGTTTCGATTTTAAAAAAAATTATAAAAATAACCTCAGTAAAGGACGGTCTTTTCTTGACAAATTCTACTCCCAAAGGCTGACGTTCTCTATTACTATTTTCATCTTTAAGTAATGCGGTATTATGCATGATTTCTTCCTTGGCACTTTTCACACTTCATTTGACATTACTTGAGTCTCTGAGCTTGGTCGCCACAATTCTTTGCACAAAATCAAAAGCAAACTTTAAACACCTTTCTCCATAATACGTCCTGACATTTTGTAATGATTAATCACACCGCCCATTTTACAAAAAAAATCAAAAGGTAAATTTGTATACAAATTCTCGGATCTGTTTAACACGATTTTGGTACTTAAATCTTCTTCAGCCTATAAATTGTGAGTTGGTCTGGCATTAGTAAAAAATGAAGGAACTTTTTATAAAAATAAATCAAGGACGAACGCTGTGCACGGTGGAAGGTGTAAACTAATATGGAGTATGTGAATGTTTAATGATGCAGAGGATAAACGATTTAGAAAATAATCTCTTATCTCCGTCCTCGCAAATTATCATCTCAATTCTTTATCATGGGATAAAAAGCATTGGAAATTGCATGGAATTCCAGTCAAATCCACACAGGGTAATAAAAACTTGATAAAGCTATCAACACATTAATCATACTTAACCGAGTTGGACAAATATGCAAGTTATCCACGATATTACCCCCAAGGATAAGAAACTCCAAATGGAACACTCGACACTGCCACTACTGATTGTGATTTTTTTTATAAACACCAATATGAGGACATTTTGACACCCCGAACACGAGACTATGCAAGGGCAACCTAGACGATATGACTGATGATCTGTAAAAATAAATAAAAACCAGCCGATTTTTTTTGCATATCCGTTTTCCTTTCGATCACCTAGTATGCCATCACTCAGTCATATGTATAATATTTGAGCGTTCGTTATCTAGTCCCTGTTTATTATCTTTACTTATTAAGTTACTCAGGGGTGCGTCACTTTTTGTTAAACAATGTGCGAGTATATATGCCCTGCTAGTTTGTACATACTTATATTTAGTATTGAAATAGGCCAACCACAATCTAACTAGAGAGAGTTATTGGTAAGTTTTCAATACGTCATGATGTAGGTGCTATGTTTTCAAAGTAATTGACTTGCCATGGTATGATTTATGATAACGTGCGACAAGAAATAGTATGTTTGGGAAATCCCCTCTCTTACATGTCAGGTAAGGGACTGCATGACAAAATTCTATTATTCAGATGATCTGTCTAAAAAAAGTAGTGTGTTCTCACTCTCAGCCCGGTTACCAACCTGTTTGCACATGGGCTTGGAATGTTGGAATCAGTTGCTTAAAATGGGTTGAAATACAAAGGATTTTAGCAGCTGCGCTTAATCTGCAAGGTGGGCTACATCAGAACAGAATCAGAGACTGTAGATTGCAAGATTTATAAGTTCAAAAAAATGCTACAAATCATTCTCGAGGAATAATTTAATCTTTTTGCCATTTATGCATTTGCATTAAAGAGAAAAAAATATTTTGGAACTTACGTAAATTTATAACTTTCTTAGAACTCAAGTTCATTGTACTTAATGGGGTTAACTATTTGTGGACTAGCTCTGTGTATAGCTTACACAACATAACCTAATTCGCATAGCCAATATAATGTAATTACATTTAACTTCATGAAACCCATCTTGAGTTTATTAAAACACATAAGACATTCCTACTATTCAAAATATTCTACGGGATGACGGATTTGCAATTTTAAATTCAAAATTTGATGCTCGGAAATGTGTAATTTGAATTTTTACGTTACCAAGTTTAATTTTTGAGCGATTCCCAATGGGTTGGAGTTTACAGATACTGCATATTTGTGCTAAACCCTAGGAACATGTCTATTGTGCCCGATTTAATAATAGAAAATGCACTCCCGTTACTCTCCATTACTGTAAACAATTACTGAATTCCACTCAGTTTATATTCTATACAACTAGGTAGTGTAAAGGGGATGTCTTTTAACTATTTTAGTCTGATAGTAAGAGGCGGATTTAACTTTTTTTTACTCATTTCTACTGTAACTTACAACTTGGAAGAAGTAGGAAGCAAGGGGATTAAGCGTATATTGTTGAAGGTCTTCAGCTTTCAAATCTGAGAGTAGAACTAAATTTACGAGATCATGTGCAGAATTTGGATGTGGATTGTGGATTTAAATGCATTAGGATTCCAAGCCCACATCCCTACTGCTGACTCCACGCAATTATTAAAATATTTTGTTAATGTGGGAGTTGAACTGTTTATTTTCTCAATCAAATAGTTTAGTAAATCAGCCCAGCTCAATTAATTAGAATGATACACATTGTAATTACTATAAAGTAAATGAACCATATTTTATCATGTAGAATCAATCATGACTAGTTTGCAAGAATAGATGGGAGTAGAATTAAAATCTGTACTACCATTTACCTTACTAGAACACCTAGTGGATAAATAAATTGATAAGTCAAAAGTGTACAAAATTAATAAATATTTTTAAATCTCTAAAATATTTGTAACTAGTTTTCGAAATAATAATCTTTTTTGAACACATTCCAAGCAATCGCAAAGATCACCAAAACAGCTCCACTAAACACACTGGCATACCACAAGTAATTCTCCCAACGCTCCCACTTCAGATTTTTGAGAACGTAAATCCCAATTAGGAGACCCGCTATACCCCCTCCGATATGGGCTGAGTAACCCACCTGAAATGCATAACATTTTTAATCACTAAAGTTAGTTACACTTCCATGCATGAAAAATCTTTCTCAAAAATTGCAAGCATACCGTTGTGCTGATTCCCTTCACATAATGGAAATGGAGGGCCATTCCAATATCAAATGTGGCATAGGCTGTAAAAAGTAGAACTCTTATCCATGGATAAGTCATTTCTTTCCAGTTCTGTAAGAATTAAAAAAATCTTCTTATTTAAGAATTTATTCATTTAAAAAATTCAATAAAAGTTAAAATTGAGAGGAAATCCAAACCCACCAGGATAACTGTCGACAAGTGAGCAAAAATAAGAGCATAGACTCCCCCCGAAGCCCCGGCAAGGTAGGCCTTAGGGTCAACTACAGAAGTGGCCAAGGAGCCGGCGAGGACCCCAGCAAAATAAATTACTAGTACCCTCCACCATTTATGTACCATCTCAAGTAATATTCCTAAGACTAACTGCATTGCTACGTTATTGATTATGTGCATGTACCTAGGAATACAAAAAATATATATAAATTTCAGGCTTTAGCATCTTCAATCAAGTTATAAGTAGTTAATTAAAGTTACCCAGAATGAACGAACATGTAGGTTAAGTATCGCCATGCTTCATGGCGTTTGTGAGGATTATAAATTAAACTAGATTCCATCGGCACTGGACCATACTTGCCAATGTAACCTCCGTCCTTGACAAGTTGAGTTGTGTGATAGATGAATATTATTATCTGTTTTAACACCATCAAATATATTTTAAAACTGGATTGAAGTAATTCGAGTATTAATAATTTGAATGATTAATTAATTAATAATTAAAATAATTCGAGTAATTCGACAAAACAGCTATTTACCTCAATTGCCGTGATAATAAGCATGAATATTGGTGGGGGTAGACAATTATATTGTCTGGTGTACAATGAACCCCCATTTTTTCGTACAGTTTGGACATTCTTTGGTAATATAATATATTGGGCGTGCTTGAGTGATTTTCTTTTCACCTGTTTAATTATAAATTATCATTATTTCAATAGTCAATCAAGATTCAAACTATATTAGAATGATTAGACTATGGCTGTATGCAAATGAGCTTGGAAAAGCTAAGCATTATACCTCATCCCATGCGGAGGAGTCTGTCCTGCATAATTTTCGATGCTTGTTGATGTTGTTTGTCGCTTCAAATATCCTTTTCTCTTTCGCAAACGAAAGATCAGGATACAACTTGAGTTCATCATGTTCTATTCGATTTGAATTCAAATCAATCTAAATAATCCCATCAAGAAATTTAAAAAACAACTTCAGATAAAAATATACCTGCGAAATATTTTTCTAGCAAAGTAATTTAAGTAAGTAATTAATCGCTTCAAAGTAAAACTTGAAGCTAACCTCTGGATAAAGCGATGGAGTCCCTAGGTCAACAATACATTGTTGATTTATTTTATTACCCGGTTTGTGATTTAAAAATGCAGTATTTTCCATGTTGAAGTTTAAACTTTTACTTTCTTATGTTCAGTACTGTATGATTAGAAATAGAATATTCTAATCTTCTCCAGTCCCATTTCACGATTCAAGAATATTGATCTGTTATATTTTTAGTGAAATGTTTTTAAACTGAACTTTACGCAAAATGTCCACTAATTGTAATCTCCTGACCGAAAATATTTTTACTTTGATTGGTTTTCATTTTAAGGATGAATGAAACAAACCTCACACTCCCAAATCAATCTCAAGACGGTCATAGGATGGGACTAATAATCTATTACAAAAAGTTTGCAGCTTTAAATCGTCTATATGTAAATGCAATGCCTCTACTCGGTACTGATTTAAACGTTTTTCTTGCTACCATACTTTACATATTCAATTCTACATTTGGCTGCTACTATTGTGTCCTGGTGACTAGAGTGACGCATAGTAAAGGGTGAGTTAGTCATCCTAAACTCTAATGTGTATATTAGGCATGAACAGGTTACTTTACTTTAGTGACCAGAGTCTGTCATGAAATTGTATTGGGATTTTAGATGTGGGTTGATGTAGACCACTATGGTTGGTGTGGTACAAGTGCGGTACGTCACATGAGTACGTAGGATTGTATTGGGATTTGGGAATTTTGGATATTGCAGAACCCCTCTAAAGTTAATCAAGCAGTGTGGTACAAGTACAAAGACGTCTCATTCGTTTTAGTTTCAGACACTATTCGCTAATTTATTGTACTCTTTCTATAGTAAGGAAGACTCTGTGGCTGACTAGGCGTTATAAAAAGTATTTATAAGTTGAATGAATTCCGAGAATCTAGTAATGCTAAAAGGTTACTTCCGTTTCAGTCAAGTTGAGCTGGTTCCATTGAAATTATTGTCATTTTAAGATTTCTTTCTGGATTGGGTTGAATTTTTAAAATGATAGCGAACATTAATTCGCAAGCTATTAATTAATTGGTGAACATTTACATGTTATATTAAATAAATCTTAACTGCTAAAAATTTCGCCATAATTCATAGAAACATCAAATATTCAATAGTGTCTGGATATCTCCAAAATGTGTGCATTTTTATACTTTATGGGAGAAAGTTGACAGCATTTCAAATGATTCTTTTAGAATCATGCTGGATCAGGGGTCGACTTCCTCAAGCTACTTTCTTTGCACTTATCAATTTATACATATAAGTGTTGAAATAGATTAAGTTCAAGGGATGATACGCCTTTGGTGAGGGGAAATGGACCCCAGATATATTTACAGGATATAGAATGATGCCTCCTAGTATATAATAACATAATTAACTATGGGCTAAATTATTGATCCACGCTCGGATCAATTGTCGAGAGTTTCAAAACTCAAAATCTTGGATTCAGCCCCCACACCATAAGTTTCATAGAATTAAAATATTTGGTTGTTCCTATAACTGCCTGCCATGCCATAAAGCGAAGTCATCTTTCCGGGCTAACTAAGCCCCGAATCGTCGTACACTGTACACAGCTTCACTCATCGAAATCACAGCAGCATAGGATAATAAAACAAGTTTCACTAGAACGAACGTACCCTCCGAATTGAACTTGAATCCACAACCATCCACTTTAGAACGGTTGACTAGTTCTGGTAAAATAAATTCAAGTTGACTAAAGGCCCCCTTGAATTGGAGCTCGTATTTGTTTGAGAATATGTCTGGAACAACGAGCCTGAGGAATGAGACCGCTCATCTCCAGAAGTTAGGTACACATCCGGGCTCTCAATTGCAATCATTGCAGCAGTAACTGCAGAGATTGTCAACTGTAAAAAAAATACAAATTATACATTAAATCGATACCTTAATAATTTTGTCCCTCGGCCGAACTAAATTTTGGAAGTTTATTTTAATAAATAAATAATCTGGGAACGATGCCTAGGTCAGCACGACTTGAGTTGGTGTAACAAGTTCGACGGTATTATCAAAAGGAACCACAATCTGAATATCAGATAAACAATGAGCAGATTTAGTGTCGAGAGTTAATTTATTTATGTAGTGCAATTATAGTTACATATAGTTCAACAGTTCATACAACTTTCAATTATTTTTAGTAAAAACAAATCGCTGAAAATTACTTACAAAGATGAGGACAAGGGGAGATAGAAGTAAAAAGAGGACGAACGTCTCAGTCATGTTGAATGAAAATTTTGAAAGCTCTTTGAAAAATGAAAAATGTTAACTATTTCGAGTAATTGCCAATTACGCACTATTACACCACAACGACTAAGATGTGAAATAGGAACTGACGACGTCCCAATATTAAAACAAATACACAATCCAGACACCAACATCTGTAATAATAATCAGCCCTTTCCTTTTGTAAATTGAACATTACAACTTTGCAAGGTCATGGAGTAGAGCCCAAGACAGGGCCTTGAGGTTAAATATTAACATCTACCTATGAACACCGTGATAGCCTTTAACATTGATGATTTAGATTTAGTTAGTCATCAACAGCTTACCTTGAACCAGATGTGCTCTGCGTCTATGTGTACTAGCCATAGTAGCCATTGCTACAAACAATTGTGATTCCATTTATATTATCATCATCCTCATCTTTAAACTTAAAATAATCGTTTTGCGATCCTGACATTATGTAATTTGCTTATATACCAAGTTTGCATTTTTTAAACAGTTTTATTGCTTACTTCACGTGTAAAATCTCTTTTTTTATTTTATATAACAATAACTAGAATTTATTGGTAGAAAAAATGATCAACGAAGCTTATAATGTTAAACATTATATACTATTTGAATATAGTAAATATGTAATTTGGGATTTAAATGAATTGCCATTATATTTTTAGTCAGATGCATAATTTTGAAAGGGGATTTATGAAATCGATTGAGAAACAAATCGTTCGTGAGGAGGGTTCATATTAAAGTGAAGCTATTGGTCTTCGAATTTTGTTATCTGATCAACTGTCGATGAAATGTCGATTAATTTCGATTATTATTAGGTTCCGTAGGCCGTAATGTTTTGATAGACGAAAACTCGCTTCAAATAGTATGTTTCTTCGAAAGAAAGACTGTCCCAGGTTTTATTTGTGGGTTATATGTTACATATTTTGTTACGGATATTGCACTTGTTTGTCAGAGTTTAATTGGTCTAAACAAATTCACATAAAATTAATAATACCACTAAAATAGTCATCATAAGTCAGAAATAAAAGTTGAGGTTCGGATCGGTTATGCTTCTTAAATTACCTTAAAGGTGTCACTCACATTTTGATTTTTCTTGATTTTTAGCCCGTTCTTTAGGGCTTATAGCATCGCCATTGTCTGTCTGTCCGTCTGTCCGTAGACGCGATAACTCTCGACAAAATTGACATAGAGTCTTTAAATTTGGTACAGTTGGTCT
>JAQFYM010001364.1:0-34850 GCA_034694785.1 Agrenia bidenticulata | reverse complement strand
GCATAGGTTATTTTATTTTTGAAGTTGCAATGTGGCATTTTTACTAAATCGAAGCAAATGCAAAAAAAAAGATATAAATAAATGGCGTAAAAAGACTAATATACTGATAACTGATAATAAAACAGCTTTTATGTGTAAAAATATATACAGATGTACTCATTACATACTATGAATGTTTATTTAAATAAAATTACGATAATTTATTGTAGTAATATACAGCCAGACAAAATAGATATTCCAAATGAAACCAAAAGTACATAAATCCAGACTTTTATATTTTATGCCAGTATAAATTTTTCGACAAAATATGCCATAGAAAAGCCCAAAAACAATAATTCTAAAAAAATACTACTTAGTTGTTCTTCGAAACTCTTTTTTTTGAAAAGGTTTTAGATTGTCATCAAATTTTTTTGTAAAAGGGTAGGATTAAAACAAAATTAGGTTACAAATAAATATAAAAAATCCTTTTTACGTTTTTAACCTATGCACATTAATCATATAATGTAATATATATGTATTTTTGTTTTATGCACGTTTATAAGGTTTTTTTTTGTTATAAAACATTAAAATACTTTAATTTAAAAATGACAAGCAAATGTGAATTTTTGTATGATGTATAATATATCATTATCTTTGTCAAAAGTGTATATATATAAAAATAAAATGTACACGAACCTTAACTAAAAACTTTTAAGTATTATCATTGCAAAAACATAACCTTTAGATGTGTAAATGTTACAAACCAAAAAAAAAAAAACGAGTCGTTGGTGCGTAAGGTTAACGCAGGTGTCGTTTTTTTCAGGTGGCCGGTTTACACAGGTTTACCCGATTTTAAATTAAAAAAGACAAAAAAATCCATTATTTTACCATAAACACCATTTACAAATAAAATGAGTCATTTACAAACCCTTTGCGTCATTTTGCAAATCAAATTCAATCTTTTTCAAATTAACTGCGGCGTTGTTTAAACCTTTTGCACGAATTTATAAACCATTGCAAAAATTTAACCACCATATAAATCAATTTATAGTTTTTTTGCAACTGTTTCCAACGTATATGCGTCGATTTCCAAAAATTATGCGTCAAAGCCCAAACCGTATGCAACATTGTCCAAACCGTTGATATAAGAATTTTTTCGGCTCTTATTTTTATAAAATGTTTTTTAAAATCTGTTTCAGGCCTATTTTTAAAAGTATATAAACCCTTAAAGAACATCTATTTAATGACTCAATCAAACACAACACAAAGTGTTTTAAATGCTACATCAAATAAATAGTAGATACGGGTATACCTATTTCTATCCGACAACCCGGCTAACTAAAACGACTATAACAGCCAATGCAACTATAACGATAAGACCAACACCTGACAAGGGTCATTAACAGAGCCATTATATACAACAAGAAGGACACTTCAATTACGCTAAGAAAGAAGTCAGGATCGGTATATTGGCTGCTGCGACATTAGAAGGAATTAACGACAATGCGCAATATCAAAAAAAACTTATTATGATGCTGTCCACAGGGCAAAAAGATAGCGGAGGATGTGTCCGGGGAACGGTTTTGATAGAAAAAGCTAGAAAAACTTTAAAAATTGCATTGCGAACAATCCATCAATGACTTTGCAGCAAATGAAAAAAGAGTTGGCTACACAAGGACATGGCATAGTAAATTCATCAGTCAAAAATGGTCTTGCATAAGAAAGATCACACTAAAAAAAGCACGAAGAGAACTTGACAGAGTACACAACGAGTATAAATTACAGCAAGAAAAGAGTTTGCATCAAAAGCATAAAGAGACAGAGCCAAGTGCATTGATATTAAAAGAAAAACACCAATGCAGCAACCTTATTGCTCACAAGCACGATCACTAGTAGAGACACGTGCAAAGTCGTGATACCGACAATTCTACGAAGAAACGCTAGTCTAATTTCAGCTTTGAACACAGCTAGGATTTTGCATTCAAAGCTAATAAGTGATGGAAATGTCAATGCAGTGGAGTCCAAAGAGTTTATGAATGAATTAAAAAAAAAACAGTGACTCGGCAGAACATGAACAATGCAGCAAAATTTGCTGATTAATATAAGGGTACATACTCGTGTCTCTAAAACAGAAACGCTTGAAGAAACGAGCTTTACTCTAAATTTTTTCGCCATATTCATATATGCTTAATCCAGATGAACTTGTTTTTTTTTTCTGAAGTAAAAACTACAGTGCGCCGAATTTTTCCGAACAACAAGCGCCCAACAACAAATATGGAGAAAGGAGTTTTTAACAAATTCCTGGCGGTACCGAATAATAAAATTTTGATGTCGCGTATTTTTACAAATTTTGCAGCAATAATGCAAATTTGCATGGTTTCAAGCATTTTTAAGAAACCTTTTCTGACCGTCTATTTACGGTCTTGCAAACAAAAGGGAATATAACTAAAGGATCGGGGTCTGTTTGCGCAAGACTGTTCAGGATACTTTGAAAACGTTCAGCGAAATTTTACACTGGTCGATGCTGATGCTAGGTTCAGTGGATTATTAAACGAGTACAAAAAATATTGTTAAATTTGCAGATAATAAAAAAAACTAACGCATAACAACAGGCAATAATTTATATTTTTTTAGATTAAATCTGTTGCACACTAAAATATCTGTTCAAAAGAAGTTTTGGAAAAGTAAAAAAGATAACCAAAATGTGTGGTTATTGCCAGCTAGTGCATCATTACTTCGGTTGTTAAGATTTGTCTAATAGGGAGGTTTATTATAGTTAAACCAAGCAAATTTTTTTCTTGGTATAAAATCACGCATATATACTTTTGTTTCTATTGCATATTGACTCGAACCTTTTTGAATATCCTTAATCCCGTAACCATGATTTGTTTAGAAGGTATTTCTTAGGGTCTTGTGTAAAAATAAAATCATTAACGGTACAAGGCTGAGTGGTCCGGAACACAAGGCTATTGACGTGAGGTTGTTTGGTGTAATTTAAGATACGACCCACATACAAGATGTCCGGATTTTTGTATATGGTATGAAGAGCACAATCGGGCGTGCAATTTTGTTGGGGATACATCCAGGGGCGTAACCAGGATTTTTTTTGATGGGGCAAAAAAAAATTATGCTCAAACATTAAAAAAATATTTTTTATATTTAGATGAAAAAATTCTCACAAAAATTTAAATATCTAAACTTTTTTAAAAATATATTTTTTATCATTTTTAAGCCCCAAAAAAACCACCCTCCTTAAATTCAGGCGTGAGTATTCCAGGGGGGGGATTTGCCCTGCTCGCCACCCCCTAGTTACGCCACTGGAATTATCTATGGGCTGGTTGAGAAATAAAGCAAAAGGGTTAACAAATTATATCTCGGTGGGTCATTATAACCATATGGATAGTCATCACCTTTTTTGTACAATACTCTATGTAAGGAATGCAAGAAATTTGCATTTAATGACGTTAAAACAGAATAATGACGATTTACACACTTCTGGATAACGTTTACCATGACACGAACTTTAGCCACTTATGTAAGACCAAGTACATGTTGCGGCAAAAAAAGTGAGAAGTACTTAGTATTTGTTCATACTCATTTGGTAGTATTGTATGTTAAACCTTATAACGAAATTGCAGTCCACAGACTTTCTAGGTATTTTAAAACACGGTTTGGACTTGCATTCAAAATGCATTTTTTGTTGTATATTTTCTTGTATTTTTGCAAGTTTTTCTTAAGCCAAAACTGATGCAAACGGTTTAAAAAATGTTGCATACGGTTGAACTTCGACGCAGTTTGTTTGGACAATGACGCATATGATTTGGCAAATATTGCAAAGGGTTTCGATAACACTTCATATGGCTTGACAAAAGATGCATATGGTTTGGAAATTTGTGCAAATGGTTTGGAATTTGATGCAATTGATATGGAAAAAGTTGCATTTGATTTGTTAAATGATGCATAGGGTTTAAAATGACAGTGATGAATTAGAAATGGTATATATGTTACCGGCAAAGTGTACAGAAGGCAAAGTGCACTTTGCCTAGGCAGTTTGCCAGTTTAGGACCCAAAAGCAATTTATTTGTGGCCTTAAATAAAACATTGCTTAGGCAAAGTGCACTTTGCCTACAAAGTACGTTTTGCCGGTAACATATATACAAAAATTTGCAAAAACCACCTTCTTTGTAACTCCAATACAATCTGTAATTAACACATGTGTGATTAGATATCTATAGCTATGAAATTTTTTGAGCAAGTTGTCCAAAAAACTTTTGCATATTATGTATGTTTTTAATTGCTACTTGGTATAAGGTGCACAAAATTCGGTTATAACAGAAATTACAAAAAAACATTTATAATTTTGTCTAAGCGTACAAGCCAGACCTTACACCTTCAAAGAATGACGCAGTAATATCTTATAAGTTCTACAAAACTAAATCAACTTAGAACGGCACAGTATTTAATAAAAATGCCAAAAAGAAATGCATTACTATAAATTGTGTTTGTGTAAACAAGCAAAAAAAGACAAACCATTTACGTTTTAGATTAAAAAAAAAAACCTTTTTTTCTGCACAAAAAATGTATATGCAAGCCTATGAATATGTAAAATCCTTAGACCACGGATTTCCTAACATTTTTTAAATATATAAAAAAAATGGGTTTCACCGGTTTGTTTGGATTTTTTTGTACAAAAACGGCTAAACCATTGACAGAAAGTACACAGTTTATGCAAAATCCTACATATGATGCATAAGGAATTGATAAAAAATTATTTAATGCTAATTTTTATTTAATTTTTATATGTTAACAATAAAAAGTAAAATATTAAAATAAATGCAGAATGTAAGTAAAAAACGTAACATGCATACAAAAAGAGTTTTACAAAAAAAATGTAACTTACATTTGATATTTCTATTACGATAATTAAAATTATACTTTTACAAATCACATTTGCTACGACGACAAAGCCAGCAATAAAAGTGAGAAAGACAAAAACGAATACACAAAGGTAGCGCAACAAGCATTGCTTTTGCTTTTGTTTATAACTCTTTCTGTAATACGCATTTTTTGTTTTCCTTTTTTATGCTTGGGCTAAAGATAAAAATATTTCTATCTATTATCATAAAAAAGGCTGCTAGTATATGTGTAAATTCTTGCAGCAAGTATTTGCATTTTTTGTGAGACAATTATCATTGATAAAATCTATTTAAATTTTTTAATTAAAGACCCAAAGGGTCAAATAACATGTAAGAACTATATATTTGACATCCATAACTAATATTTTTTTTGTTAACTACTTGTGTAATAAAACCCAATTTTAAAATGTATGAAAAAAGTGTAAATGTTCTAAAAACTATTTTATTCTATTAATCTAAATATTTGCCCTTATTATGTATTTTTAAAAAATATATACTAATGAATAGTTGTTTTTTTAGCACGTTAACCATGGCGTTTTTTATTGCAGAAATGTTGTTGTTAATTTTAATACTCTTAAAATCTGTTCAAAAAACCTTTTTTACTATAAAAAAGTATAGGTTGCTTGTTATTTCCATACAAAACACGTAAAAAAAGTTCTTATTATAAAAATATAAACGAAAGTGTTTTATAAGACAGCATCTTTACATTCTTTTACATCTTGCATGTATGTCATGTATTTGTTTCTCTTTTCTCAGTGATAATACCTACAAACTTTATACAAAGTAAATATAGTCGATTATACGTCAACGTTTTCGTAATTTTGTACTTTAACACATTCAATTGTGTTTTCAAATTATTGTTGTTTTTATTGTATGGAAAGATTATCAAGCTTTTACTACAGACTTTACCAATAATCGTATCATTTTCCGCTTAAAAAATTCTTATTGTACGTTTTTTTATATTTATCGCTGTTATTTGCATGTTTTTGTGTTAAACTGCATTCCTTTGCAACTTGGCTAAAATGGCATACGCGTAGTGCACTTGGACCAGTACAAGTACATTCTGACTAGTCTAAGTAAATTTTAGGACAAATAAATCTATTTGGCTAAAATTTTAGTCAAAGTGAATTTGGACTAGTCCAAGTGTTTTCTAAATCTGCTTTCTTTTGGCGTAAATTTTAGTCAAAAAGAATTTATACTAATCCAAGTGGATTAAGCCTAAATACACTTTGACTGCAACATATATACGAAGTATGTGCATTTTTAAACATTAAAAAAAATGGACAAAAAATATCACATGACAATACAATCTACTAAAATTTAATATTTGTGTTGTAAAAAAATTATGCTTGTCACCAACAACTAGCCACCTGTAAACGTTTATTATTCAGCGTTGTCAAAAAAATAAACATAAGTATTTTTATTATTTGATAAAGTTAAACAGATTCACTTTATTGTATAAACAAGCCTTATAAAAAATATATTTTTAGCAAACAAGTCTTGTTATTTAATATATATTTTTTTAAAACAAACAATAAAAAATATTATGTCTATCAATGGTACAATGTATCATTTGAAAAAAGTTACACCTTTAAAAAATGCAATAAAGGTAGACAGTATTGTATATATTACACAAAAAAAGCAAAAAAAAAAACACGAAAACATTTTTTTATTTTTTTATAAATCACTCTATATGCAAAAATAGTAAAAAAAATATATATATAGATTTTGAATAGAGCCTTCTTATTTACACAAACACGTTTGCAACTAAATGTCATATAAAAACTATTCAACTATAATGATAATGATTTATACGATAGCAAGCCGTTTTTATAAGCTGGCTATATAATATTTAAATACTTGTGTGATAAGTTAATTTGTAAAAACGCCCTTTAATATATATCAAAAGTAAATTCTAATAAAACATCTCGACTGAAAGAGTGTTGTTTGCAATAAAATTGCAGCATACGTGAATTAAAAAAAGGGTTAATTTCTTTTTGCTTTTACAAATTAAAATTGATTTCAAGATCAAAACAAACGCGCTATTTTGTCTTAAAATTTAAATGAACTCATATGACCGAGTACACTTTAAAATATATTTTTTTATATCAGGGTCGTATCATAAAGGAAGGACAATAGAGAAGGGAAAACCCCACTTTTAAAATATTTGGCGTTTGAATATACATGGGAAGTGGTTTTTAGGTGCATGCAACTTTATGAAAATATCAGCCTATATGAAAACAAATCAACACGCATATTTACAAAATACACGATTAACATATTTAAATTATAAAATACTATTTTTAAACTTTTTTTGATATAAAAAAAATACAAGAACTATGCGTTCTCCAAAATTCCTGACTACGCCTCTGATATAAACTTATACTTATTTTGGTTTTTTTTGAACAGCAAGCGCCTTTTTTCCTTATTTTTTATATGCACCTGAAAAAAAAACTTAAATTGAGGGTATTGCGGTATATATAAAACACCCCGATGCAAGTAATCCTGGCAAAAACACCAAATATTGGCGCAACAACAGTAGAATGCCGCGTATTTTTTTACTTAACAAAACAAAAATGCATAACTACTATAGGTATATGCAAAAGAGCCGAAAGAATTATATAAAATATAATAAAAAATCAAGCTATGCGGGTTAAAAGGCCATATTTTTTTGTCTTTAAGTTTGTGTTATAATATTGAACCTATTTTGTGTATTTTACGTGTGAAAACATCGGAAAAACAATTATGTATGCTTTATAGTCTTATATAATAATTATAAAACCGTTTATTCCTTAAAAATTTTTTTTTGCAACGATCTTAGAAAATTTTTTTTTGCTAGAAACAATTTTAACAACGCAACGTTTTTGCAAAATTTGTGCACATAAAAAATACAATCTTTATATTAGTTTGTAGAAAAAGTCTAAAAAATTCTTCTAAAGGGTATTCTAAAAATATGAAATATAAAAAAAAACCTCTCTTAATTAACGTTTTGTCCGTTTGGCATGCAAAAATAATTTTTTGAAAATTGTAAAAAAAAACTGTTTATATCGACCTTGTTTTTACACAATTAAATATTTAAAAGAAAGCTTATGTCTAACAACTGAATTATGGGTTTGTTGCAAAAAGTTTAAACATCTTTTTTTAGATCATTTGTACTAAATAATCACATAAAAAATGACTTAATAAACAAAAAAACAAAAAAATGGATTTTAAACAAAAAAAAGCAAATATGCTTTACCTGCAGTTTTTTTCAATGTAAAATAAAGAAATTGCAAAAAAAATATACAAAAAAGGCTTAAAATCAATCGACTTTTTATGAGGGCTATATGAAAGGGTTCATCCATATTTAAAATATTTTTTTATGCATTTTCATATATCAAATTTCTTAAAAATATTGTAAAATGAGTATATACTACAGCAAGTTTCTGCGCATTTTTTAATTAGAAATACATTTTTTTCCTAGATGCTTCGTTTAGGAGATTTAACCGAGAGCTAAGCTGTGGCTGCGCAAAAATTTTTTGCAACATTGTTACACGTAAAAATATTTAGCTACATAAAAACACTATGAAATGATAAGCATTACGCTACAAAAAAATTCTTTGTTAACCAGAATTGTTACACGCTTATCATTATTTGTTGTTAGTATAGATTTGTAAAAACCAAGCAATCCACAACAATTGCGCAACAAGCTAACCTCATCAATACTATGATGTTTAGTATTCAGACATGGCTTTTTGCTGATTTACGTGTACTTTTTGTAGGTTGAATAAAACGGTAAAAAATATTACTGCTTTGTTAAAAGTAAATCTATAGTATGCTAAAATACCGCACCAGGCAAGATAAGTTCTAACATCTTCAAGATTATCCGTTGAAATTTATACTATAATTTTGTAATTTTTTAGATTTTTCTCATTCTATGATTATATTTAGTTGATAAAATAAAAAAAATATATTTTATATGTGGTATTTTTTTTTTATTTCGTACATAGTCAAAAATTAGTTATGCACAACCCCGAGACAAGAAAACGTAATATTTTTTTTGTTTTATGAATTAAAACCGATTATGCGATATAAAAAAGGCGGCACGCTTTTTGCATAAAAAGTTGCTCTTGACAAAAAAAAAAAATCAACCATAAAATTTAACTATAAAGGCTATTTAATATAAAAATAAACTTAACGCAGTTTTTTTGTATAAAATAAAAATATGGATTTTTTACATAAAAAAACACTACATTAATTTTTTATAAATTCGGATGAGATTTGCATTATTTTAAGACATGTTTGAGGTGCAAGATGTTTTGCGATGCAATTTGTGATATCTTTTCGTTGTATTAGATGCAGGTATAACTAAAGACAAACTTACGGTGAAATATTCGCTAACATTTTTACATCACTTTATTAAAAAAATCTATGGCTAGGTTATTGAGGAATTGTTCAAACTACAAAATCATAAGTTGGACAATAACAGCTCCCTAAACAACATACTCGTGACTCTTATATATAAAAATACTTTGTTAATTGGGGGATTCATAATTTACTAATACTAAAAAAAAGACTATTCTGCATATATAAATGGCATAAAATACATTATGAGCAATTAATTTTGTATAATTTTTTTTTACAACGATAAAAATCTGAAATTATGTAAGTTTACCTATCAATATCCAAAAATCTAGACTTAGGATTTCTTTATGTTAGATAAGTCAGCCTTTTTTAGATTTTAAACAGTTTGATGGTAACATTGTATATATGGCATATATTTTTAGATGCAATTTTGCCTTTAACGTACTAAGTTTTTACGACTATTTGATTTACAAAGAATATCAAAAAAATCATGCATTTTTTTTAAGGTAAAAAAACAACCATTTTGTTGTAAGATCGCTTTATTCTTGTATATAGATCTCAAACTACAGAAATATGTATAAAAAAAAACTATAAAAATTATAAAAAAATATAGAGATAGCAGTCAAAAAACAAAAATTTTGTGCATTTGTAC
This sequence comes from Agrenia bidenticulata, assembly GCA_034694785.1. NCBI lineage: Eukaryota > Metazoa > Arthropoda > Collembola > Entomobryomorpha > Isotomidae > Agrenia > Agrenia bidenticulata. Next base: position 24,959 of record JAQFYM010001364.1, on the reverse strand, counting down.
TTCTAAGAAAAATAAACATTACGTGGTGAACCAGGCGGATAATCTTATATTTTGTTTATTTGAATATTGTTATCGTAACGCAAAAGTGTAACACACAAAATATAAAAACTTTTCGCATATTATACGCTTTTTTTGTATGTAAAAGGTCTATCAAACTTGCCAACAAAAAAGAAATTAAAATAACGAATCCGCAAACAAGAAAAACACACTTTCTTGAGCACAACGACGCAAGCGCAACAATGATGCAAAAATAAAACATGCAAGCAGTCACGTCCATGCAAAACTGTCGGTCACTTTTTGCAATTATTAACATACAGGTTTGTTTTTTTTTTCGAAAATAATTAAGTTCTTATAAAGGCAGCTATATTTACAACTAGTAAAAAAATTCGCTGAAGATTTTTGTAAGTTATTCCTATACTTTTTACTTGCTTCGCATTACATAATCTACTTTACAAACATATACAACAGCAAAAAATATAAAAGTAAAAGCCTAAGCGTGCGTTTTTAAATGTTTATTGGGTATGCATGTAACCTAATCAATATTTATATGCGTTTTTTTGTATGAATGATGCAAATGGGTACGTACTTAATTTATATATTACAAATATGTTCGTTTTATTGTACACGTCATATTGCATCAATTTTTTTCTGAACTTTTACAAGATTATAGCTTTAGATGCGTGTTAAATGTTAGAAAAAATTACATGTCTTATTTTTTTAAGAAAAATCCACTATAGCAAGTTTACTTAACATATTGTTTTACATCATATATGTCTTTAAATTACAAAGACCCAATTAAAAACTTACTTAAACTCTTTCATAAAAAACGTTAGTTAACAGTTAATGTTAAAATCTAAGGGCGGTTCTATGTAAAAATATTTTATAGCATGAACTTTTTTTTAAAATACAATTTAAAAAAGTATACTTATCTGTAAAAACGACAAAGAATTTTAAAACAAAAAACTTTTTTGCGGAAAAAAAAGGTTTTTTATTCAAACCTCATATTAAATGGACAGTCAAAACAATTCCTGACATACTTATTGGTAAATTCGTATAAAGTGTAAAAAAAGCCATGACTATGCAAATAAAGACAGAGTTCATAAAAACTGTTAAAACCCAAAATATTTCTCCGTAAAATTAATTTAAGCTCGTAACAAATTTATGTTAAAAAACTTAACTTTTGAAACCTTTTTTTATCGATTTTTTATCAAAAATTTGTATATTTTTGAAATAAATAGTTTTTTTACTTGCATGTTTCAAAAAAACAGTTTGAATGCTTAAAATGTTTTTAAAAGTAGTATAAGATTGTTTCTTTGTATGTTTTTATATAAGAAACGTACAATTAATATGTACGTCTTAATATCGGACATCATTGTTACAGTAAAAAAAACATTACCGTTGCAATTTTTTTTGCCAAAATGTACAATTTATAGTACTGTTGGTTTGCGGAAATATGTTTCTAGCACCCGAAGCTTCGGATTTTAACGATATTTGTTATATTTGGTGATACTTTTATATATTAATAATTGCAGAAGAGATTAATAGTTTGGCTAGTATTTCCAGCTTAATTTTTTTCTGCCCGTTTTTTGCAGTTTGAATAGAAAAATATTATATAAAGAACTTTTGCATTGGGACACCCCTGCAGGCCCGCGGGTAATTTTTTTAATATCTAAACATGAACTCCTAGACCCAAAGGCCCTGATGCCACTGGATTACGTGTCTAGATCGCAAATGTCATTTTTATTGTTGTTAAGACGTTAAATGCATTAAACGATTTGATTTTGCAAATATAGGAGACAATACACGTCGTTGGAAACAATCTTTATTTTTACAAAACTTATGACACGGATAAAAACAGTTTAACTTTTACGTGATTTTATTTTAAAATCTAGTCTAAATCATGTTAACATGTAAGGTATGAGTATAATAAATCGCGTATTTTAAATATTTGAAAAAAATACCAAATTATAAAAAAGAAAAGCCAATAAAAAAACTACGTGCATAATTATATATATTAAATGTGAAAAAGACAATTTTCAGGCATGTGTACAAATATAATGTACTTGATTATATGAGAATGTGTTTTTGAGGCAGCTACTGCAAAGAAATTACGATAAATAATACATCTTAAACTTTGTAATAAATACTTAATATTATTTGCTAGAATATGGTGAAAATGATAAATGGCTGTGGTTTTCTAGCCACGTAGCCACGATATAAACAATTCGCGTGCTGGTAGTTTAAATTTTGTTTATACACAAAAAAACCTTTATCAGGCGCAAATATGTTTAATTGTTGTGATAAACATTTTTCAATAGTTGCTTAAATCTTTTGTAGATCAAGTCACCACCCCCTGAATATAAAGACCCCTTTTTTAGGCTACGAAAAAAATTAAGGAGGACGCTGCATCTCCCTTAGCTTTTCATGGCTGCCCGCTGGCTACATATATTTCGATCGTATGTATTTTTCAAATTAAAAAGCCGTTTTTACCTTTCAATTCTTTTTAGCGGAAAAAAATAAGATGTCACATTAAAAGCTTTTTGTGTAAAAAAACCGCCGTAAAAATTACATTTGTATTTTAATGAGATGCTTGTATATTTTTAATACTAAAAAAATAAAAGTACTATTGTCTAAAATGAAAGTTATTTATGTATAATTGTTTTTACCTGCAATTCTTGTGTTAAAAAAACACAGTGCAATAAAAACTTTTCAAAAGTTGTTCAAAAACTAAAGTACGTTTATTCTACATATTATTACCAAATACATCATAATTTAAAGTTTTTGAATACAATATAGTATGCTTACAAAAAAATATACCCAATAAACTATTTATAAAAAGAAAAACAGAGTCTCAAAGACCTTTCTTTTTATTTGTTTAAAAAATCTGTTACTCTTAGCTTGTTGTAGGAATTAAACAAAAACTAAACATACTCAATTTAAAGTATACAAGTATTTTTCTTGTTAGACACATATTTATTTCGCATTGTATATATATGCGCAAGTATAACAGCACGGAGTAAACTTTGTATAAATAATTGTAATAGAAAATACTGAATTTTGATTATAGACGCGCGTTAAATGATGCATTATATAAAAAAAAGTTTTCATAAATAAAAGCTTTATGTTACACTTTTTTTAGTAATAACGCTTTTTCTTATATCTTCTTTACTTTGTCAAACCCCAAGTCACATCAGAAGGTAAAATAATATTTTTTCCAATATATAATTAAACAATCTTTGCGTAAAGTTTTTTAGTCAAGCGAAAGCAAATGATAAAAATGTGCAGGAATTAGAAAGCGAACAACCAACTTTTTTAAAAAAAATCAAAAAACGCACCGAGACGATATTTATCAAACGGTTTTTATTTTTTATTTACAGCATAATACAAGATCAGTAAATCAAATGCTATATTAAAGGCAAGTATAATAAATCGGAATATTTTTTTCTTACTGTGTTTTCAGGTTAAATAAAAATTTAATAAATGCAGAATTAAACGCGTATCGCGCGCGTTGCGCCATGTGAGCGCAGCGCAATAAGCATTGTGAGGGCGCGCGACCTCTTCTGTGGTTTTATATTCATTTAGTTAGATAAATTCTAACAAAAGAAATCAAACTCACAACCTTGAAAAAATACCTATATATAACCGACTCACCGAATAAGCTTTTAAGTTTACAAACACAAAAACAATAGAGTTCTAAGCAAAATAAAAAAAAAGTATACCAATGAAACAGCATTTTTTTTTAAATAATAAAAAACTTAAGTTTAAAGATTCAAAATTTTGAGCTTTACTTTTTTTGACTTGGCATATAAAAATAACTAAAATTATATCAAATATCTGAAATACATGCAAAAATTAGAAACCAAAAAAAATAGGAAATTTGTCATTTTAGTAATGTATGCCATTGTAAATGACTTAAGACAAAGCAAAAACAAGGTAAGTATCAGTTTAAAAAACAAAACAAAAGAAAGGCAAATAACAGAGAACACTGAAAAATAAATGGCAACTGAAGATACAAAAAAATTGCATTTTTCTATAATATTTGTTCAATAAAATCTATTCTGCATATTTTTTCAATTTTTAAATATATAGATATATGCAAGTTTGTACTTCCAGAAAAAATATGTAATAAGTAAAAGAGATTAAGTAATACGCATAAAAAATATCTTTTACACAATTTTTATCGCCAAAGTATTAACTTACTGTCAAAAATATAAAAAACAAATTACAACTAGTATGCTGTACCAATAAAAATAGCGAGCTTAATATAAAAAAGCTCTTAAACTCAAATAGTCAACAACAAAAGCTGTATTAAAATTGAAAAATTATACACTTGTTTTGGTAACATATAAAATACCAATTTTTTTTTACAGGTGATTGGACTGCGTTCTAGCTTGTTTCTTTGCAAAACGTGGTCTACATACAAGATATTTTATATATTAAAAGCATTTTGAATAGCAAATAAATATAAAAGCCTAAAGCATGAGATACTACTAGTAAAATTGTGTCATTTATACAGTTTAGTCTATTACACATTTTGGTTTGCTTAGTTCGTGAGAGTGCGTTGTTGCTTTTTTCTTGGATTTTTTTTAAAAGTATGCATATCCCAGTTTGCATTTTTTTAATATTTTAAATTTATATTTTTCGGGACAAGATTGTCTATATTAAATACTAGAAATACAAAAAAAATATAGCAAATAGTTTTATTACAAAAAATAAAAATAACTTTTTTTATTTTTATCGTCAATTGCCATTTTTTTGTAGTGTTTTCATCGAATTAAAAATACTTCGTTTTTTAAACAAAAAGAGTATTTTCAATGTTGTTTGCTTTTTCTTAGGTCTTCTTAAAGGGTTATCATAATTTAAAGGAACAATTTAGGTTTGATTTTGCTGGTATAATTCATCTGTTTTTTCTACCCTTTGATAATATTTAATTGATTTTTATATGTGCTAAGTTGTAAAAGCAAAAGCTTTCACTTTTTAATTTTTTGAGATAATACTGCAATTTTTGTTTATTTTTTTAAATGCTTGTGTCAATTAGAAAACTTTCTTTAATATTTTTCCGATGTAGGTTATTTATGTTTTCTGTATGAATGCTTTTGTAGCTATGTCGGTTACCGATAAGTTTTTTATTGTCGAATTTGTGAGTTCGATTTATTCAAATGTTACAAACAAAGTACCTTTAGAATTAGTAAAAAATGATCCAAAAATACGTAAAAAGGCATATCTTTTTTTCGTAAAATGCCAAAAAACGCAATTAAGGGTTTAGAAAAAACTCAAAAGTACAACAACCAGTAAAAATGCAACACTTTATGAAAGCACAAAATAAAAAATTTAATTCTTTTTAGAAAAATGGTAAAATGTAATGTTTTAAAAGGCAACGATAAAAGCATATTTAAGCATTTAGAACAAACTTAAATGTCAAAGTTATCTTCATAAAACTACGCGAACTTAAAAAAAAAAATAGTAATGACGAAGAAAACACTTTTAACGGTTTTGTATATGCATCAGTACATGAAAACCATTCTTACGTACATTGCTTGCATTTTGTACATATATTGGGCGTTAGAACAGTACGAAAAACACACTGAAAATCAAAAATATTCAAATCCTTTCTTGTCCTCTAAGCCAATAAACCATTATAAGTTTACAAAGAAAAAAACATAATCACCAAACATGTGTTGTAGTTTGCATCAATTTATAAACATTTTTAAAAACTTACAAAAAATCCATAAATTCGACTTAAAATTATTTTTTTAGTTTGTCAGGCGATGCAGCATAAAACAGTATCTATATAGGCTTTCAATACATGCTATCAGTTTTTTTAGTTTCTTGCCTCGTAGTCAAAAAAAAATTCACAACACATTCATTGCATCTTTATAGCATTTTTTAGTAAAAAAAGATCTTTATTTTTGTTATAGTTAACAGTTTTGTTAAAATGATATCAACCTTTAATATTTTAAATATTATTTCCTAAAAAATAAAGTACAGATATGTATATTTTAAGTTGCCAGCTCACATCTCGTAAAATTCTTAATTACGATATATGCACAACTGTCAAGAATGTAACGCAAAAATAATATTTTTATTTACTAACGCGCATTTAGGTTGTTTTACAAACGTATGTTTTTTTTTAAAAGGGTTAGTCAGGTTGCTTACATTTAAATCAATAATATGTGCAATTTATAAATTGTGCTAAAAGTAAAAAAAAAAAAATTGTGTATTTTTTGTTGCATTTTGCCAGCGTATGCATTTAAATTTTTTATAGCAAGTATTAAATGTAATTTTGCATTTTTACAATTTTTTCTTTTGTCTAAATTTATAACTTTAGACCCGCTTTCTTGGGGTCAAAAAAGCTGCTTACTTTGCTTCTAACACACTATTAATATGTTCAAATATAAAAAAACATAGCAAAACAACTGATAACAGAGGTAAAAAAACGCAACTCCTCCAACATGTGGTGACGTGATATTAAATAACCATATAACTACAGGCGCACTGCGGGCGCTCAAAAATTATATTTTGGATTTGCGCGCATTGCAATTATACAAGCAACAATGTAAGCTTTGCAAGTCCAGAAACATCATATAGTTTTACAGGCTCTCTAGCCTTTAAGAACAACTAAAAATGTTTATGGTACAAAAACAAACTAATTTTACAAAATACACAAAAAACCGGGTATAAAAAATTACACAAGATACCTACTCTACAACGTATATCTCGCAAAAGATTCACTAGAATGATATTAATGCAGGCAGGACAAAAGGTTTAATATATTATATGTTAAAAATGTATAATGTATGTTAAGATTACAATATATATGGTGACAGTATATCAAAATAATATGAAATCCAACAAAAAAGACATATATAATACACTAAAAGGATTTTGCAATACATTTGCTATAATCAAAAAAATAAAATAAAAAAAGTAAATTAAATTTATCCATGCCTAAAACGTATACAGATATTAATATTACTATTGCTGAACCTATCAGCTATGTGTTGTAATTGTTTTCTTTTGTGTATAAGTTGATATGCTTTGTTAGATTTTTTTTCAGTCTGATAGTTCGTTTATCACCATTCTTATGAACAGCTCGTTTTCAAATGCCCATTATTGTTACTTATTTAACGCATAAACGGTCGTGCTATAAAAACGTTGCTTGCGTATGCAGCTTCAAATATGTCATGACATGCGCATACAAAGACATCATTTACATATTCCAAACGCCCTGACATGCATATAAACGTACTTTTAAAGCGTAACACATACGCGCAGGTTATTGTATACATACTCGCATTGTTATGGTAAATGCAAGAACCTATGCAACAGCTTGACATTTGGCAACATTTATAAAAAATAGGATTGCTTTGCTAACTTAGTGCACTGGCATGCATGAACCGTAGATACCAATAGAAGATATGTAAATTAAAAAAACAACTGTTGAATTCTCGCAGGTTGCAGAAATATATGTACTTATTAGGCGCTAAAATCTTCGACTGAAGTAAGAAGTTTTTTTACAATTGTAGTGTTTTGCAAGAGTAATCAGCATAAAATGGTAAAACTGACATACTTCAAAGAATGATATAGTTTACGATATTACAGTATTGCTAGTTCTGTTGCAATAATTAACATCAATGTGGACTTTTTACTTTTTTATGTGTTTTTATACATTAACAGTAACTAGATAAAAAAAATTCCCGTGATAAATTTGCTTAGACTTTTTAGAAAGCAAAGCTAAAAAAAAATTATGCAACAGCATGTCATATAAAATGTATTTTTTTTTGCTTATAAGATTGCAGTATTGCCGAGACTCAAATACTGTATAAAATACAATAAGTATAAAAAATTCATGCAACAAAGTTATATAATATATGAACAAAAAAGCTTTTATATTTACATAGTAATCAGAGTAGTTGCCTCATGTTATAATTTAAAGGATGCCATTACTATCAAATTTGTTTTTTCTTAATATTGAGCTGTTTTTATTTTTTACTTAAACAACTGCAAGAGTTGTCTTGCATACCCACGTTGACATTTTGTATGTTAAGCAATATCAAGGGGTTTTTCATCAAGGACAACGCCGTATTAAAGTGTTTCTAATCGAGGCAATTGGATATATGCGATATAGGTTTGTGTAGGTTACGTGCATGATTGTTTTACTATGCGATCTATTGCAAGCATATTGTATTTGACAAAAACTTTGGCATTAAATGTCTGTTTCAGGTAACTTTAGCTTGCCTCTAAGTTTTTTCTGTAAAAACAATGCGAGAAGCACTGCACAAAAAAAAGAATTTATATATCGACGAATAAAAAAAAGCATGGTTTTGCATTTCACAATATGCGTAAAGTAAAGTAGTTGGCTTCGGTGCTGCATACATATATGGCGAAACCAGAAAATAAAGAGCTACAAAAGAAAAAAAGCGGAACAATTCGACGAACGTAACAGTCGCGAATAAAAATGCTTTTCCACAGAAACTGACCGAGCATGACGCAGGGAGTATTTTTAAAAGACATACAACTCTAAAGGTGCATAAGAAATTGATGTTCGGCAGGAAGATGATACTATTACGTAATAAGGGGTCAAATAAAGATGAAAAAGCATGCGCTGTCGATGACGTCAGTTTAACAATCTAAGGTATACATAATTGCTCGCTAGCACAACGGCGTTAGACATTCAGGTGTCGGTTGACTGTTATGACAGTAAGTAATAAAAAGAAATTGCACTTATACGCAGTGCAATTTTTGGCAAAATAAGCAGGCAGCTGCATATTATAATTTAGAACTACGTATTAAACCAAAGATGCAGTAGAAGGTGTCGTAGAAACAAGATTACGTCTAAAACTAATGTACAAAAAAAAACAAATAAGTAAAAATAGATATTAAGGAATACATAAGACAACAAAAAAACACGAACATTTGCAACATATGCATATTCAAGAATACAAAATCGTGTTACCCGTAAATTTTGCATTGCATGCTCCAATGAAACACACGAAATGTATGCACAAAACGTATTTGATATGCCATCATAATGATACGCTAAAAAATGAAGCAGAAATGGCTGCTACAGCAAACAAAAAATACCAATGAACAAAGAATAGAAAGACAAAAAGAAAATAAAGTGTTATTATAATACAAAAAAGATAGATAAAATACATTAACATTGACGATACCTTGATTTCTAAACAGAAAATAAAAATGTGTATCACAAACTATACGCTATAATATTAATGACATGTTAGAAACACACGCCGATATTCTAGGGGGCTTATGGAGTGCAGTGCTCTGACTGTAACCGTTATCTTTGTTTAGGAAGCTTTTTTTGTATATTATAGCCAAAATAAAAGGCTAAATCAAAAAACTTTTTTTTAGCCACCTTTTCTAAAAAGTGGAAATCATCACAGTCTAACAAAATGTACAGATCTTTAAACATTTGGCATTATATGTTGTGAAAACTAAAAAAAGAAGTAAAGTAGAGAAAGTATGAGACTACAAAAGTGCAGAACGAAGCTATAAGGTGTTGTGATAAACAATATGATGATGGAGCGGGCAAAAAATATAAAAAATTTACGCAAAGAAAAATAGGTGCAAAAAATCTCGCGAAACTCTGAATAATGTGATAAAGGTAATACATTTGTATTTTGATTACAGATATGCTATAAAAAACGACACATTGGCCAACTTTTGTACAAAAAATAAGCAAAGTAAATATGAATATAACACAGCTACCAGAAAGGAAACCTCAAGGGATAAAAAAGCATTGTAATATTTTACAAGCAACTGAAGCAATTGACGGGACTATGGTGATGTTTTCGGTCGACTTTATATATTAGTTTTGCTCTCATTGCAAAGGTGTAGCAAAAATTTGGGCTCATATTACTAGAGGAAAAAGGAAACATAACGTACGTTTGTATACAAAAGAAGTGACAATGCAGCGTGAACAATTAAGCAAATATAAATTACTCTAATAGGATCAAGAACTACGACAGACGCCGGTTAATTAGAATGTAGCACAAGAAATACTGTGTGGGGAAATTTTTGTCGTTCAAAACTGGATAATTATTGCGTCTAAAAAAACAAAAAAATAAGTACCTCAAGATAACAGAATATAAAATGCTATAAAATAATGCTGCTCAAAAGTAGATATATGTTTTCCGACAAGTGTTCTGCAATTGAAGGTCTTCAAATAATGACATATTCAAGTTCACATAAGACAGATATTTGGCTAATATAAAAAAGCATTATATGTAGAAATGACAAATACTAATATTAGATTACGCTGTGACAAGAAATTAATTTAAGATAAAGAATCGTCTCAAAAGAGTAGACTAAATATTGAGACGCTGTAACAAACTATTAAATGAATAGAGTAAGTAAAGGACGCAAATACAACGATAAACAGATAGAAGTAGAGAACAATCAAACAAGGGTAAAAAAAATATAGACAATGCAATCACTAATTACAAGCAAAGTGCAGCGACCAGACTTGTATATAAATTTTAAATCTATGTTCTAATACTAATCTCTGTGCAACTGAAGGTTGATTAGCGCGTAATTAAGTACGCATAGAAAAAGATATATTAGAACCGACAAAAAGCTACACATAAGGCATGCATATAAGTAAAACCTAAATACCTGTAGGAACGGCATCTGCAATAGATTTAAACCATTGGGTAACATTCTTTTACCAAAGCTTTCGAAAAGATGATACAAAACTATAAAAGTGGGGCAGAAAAAAACATTGCCACTATTAGTTTAGTCAAAAATAACGAGTGACGCAATTTGTTCGGACAACAGTGTTAAAACAAAGAAGTACGCATACCATACACTAAGAATTGAGGCCACGACTAACGTGTTACCAACGGACACTGTTTTTGCATAGTTCGATCTAGATGAATGGATACTGGAAGCGCAAATAAAACTTAAACCAAACTTTATAAACGAGCAAAACTAATGCGGGGCTATATGAATATTACGGTATGCCATTTAGTAATAACACAAGCCAGAAACATGGCAGAACATTCGCTTTTTACTGCCAGGAGGTAGGAACGTGCAAGTTCCATAAGATATTTATGAATGATAAAACAAAAACGGGGTTTGAATTGCCACATATAACATCGATTCACTTAATAGATTCAGTAGAAATATATAGAAGAGAGAAGACTTATGTTCAAGTAATTATTTTACAAACAACTAAAGAATATATGCCTAGATAGTCTATACCGTAATACAAGCAAAAACTAGAAAAAGACACGAACGTTACAGCATTTTAAATATGTACTTACGATTACGGAGAGTATATTTTTAGGCTGTGCATGATATTAAGGCTATTGTTGGGGTCGGAAGCCAGCGAGAATGGCTTTGGCCTAGAGATAAATGGCTAATGGTTAACGGTTTTTTATGCAATTAAAATAACATTTTTTTTTATAGGCAATTATCGGTTATCGTAACCTTTTAGTAATATCGTATTCTCATAGATTTGATATTGTATACTTTTCCTTTCCATCTTAACCGTAATTCAGCATCGATAATAATAATGTCTTCCCTTAGACTTGCACTTATGTTTTTGCTTGTGGATGATGGACTACAGACCATCAAGCCATCTAGGTATTTTACGTAATATAAATTTCTTTTTATATATGTAAATGCTTATCTGGACTACGTATTAAAGCTAAGAGGCAATGATCCGTTCACAATACTCTATTTAAACATTTTGCAAGTCAGAATCATTCATTTCTTTATTGTTCAAAAATTTTTGTGTGTTACTGGGTTATCAATTGTGAGTAGTCATAAAAATCTTATATCTAGTTATTATACCACCCTCTTTTCTAAAAAACAACACAATAGATACAGGTAAAAAAACTGTTTCAAAGCCCACTACAACCCAAAGATGGAACTACAATCATCTTGAACTACTAAATAAGATGGATTTAAGGGTGGTAAGGATTTTCCGATGTAAATTTACAGTATCTCACTAGACCGTCTCCAAGCCCGATACCTTAGAAACGATCCTTTTGTCATTTAAATTCGGCATGATCGCCTATGTACATTTGTGCTTCTTGGCCTTGCATTGAAAATTTTCTAAAACGTGATTTTTTATTTCTTTTTTTGCGCTTTATCACGCCTTCAGCGTCAATGTCGGGCAAAAAGCCAGCGAGAAAAACATAGAGCCTAGGTATACATTGACTTTGGTACCCGTAACATAAGTATTTAAACCGAAATTGCTTTTATAGGAAGTTATCGGTTAACCAAACCTTAATTTAATATCATATTTTTAGATTTGATATTGTATTTTTTTAATATGTCCAAAACCCATTTCAGCATTAACAATGACAAAGTAGTCTATACTGAGACTTGTGCGCATGTTCATTCTTTTAAATGAAGGACTGTACCCATTGAGCCATACAGGAATGTTAAGTATCTAAGGCTTATTAATATAGCGGTAAATGCATCATTGTAATACATATTGTTGCTAAGTGGTAATATGCCTTTACAGCTATCAATGCAGTTGCAGCAAGTATAATAGCAATGTGGTTTTACGTTTCGTGTGACAATACAGAATGTAGACAGTCAGCGGAAAAACACACTGACAGACAAATACTTAAAAATTAGCACAAAAGCCAATACTAGCCTTACCTAGGACGTAAAAATTGTATAAAGTACAAGTAATGCAGTACTAGTAGGTCACGAAAATAATTTGGCAAATAAAAATCCTAGAGCAAAAAGCCAACAGGATACATGCGCATGTCACAAGACGGTTACTGATTACCAAAGTTAGACTTTGTAAAAAAATGATATGTCTGCATTTGTATACGCGTTAAAATTATAAGCACGATACTCATAGGCAGAAAATTACCGCAAACGCAGTGCTATAGCACATTGACATAAAACACAAAGTGTATAATGCAACATGGACTTGCATATTGGTGCTTCAAGATCCAGATATATTTGTTCGAAAATCCGCATATAGTGAAGAAAGAAAAATCCAATGGCAGATGCATACAGCAGAAATTGGAAACTGTGCATGTATAAAATGGCAATACAAAACATACAAAAACATAAAGAGCTGTTAAAAGATCTACTTTATTAATATTACAAAATGTAATGACGTGCACAACGGAAAGCAACCTAAAAATCACTTAATAAAAAATACAGTTAATAAAATATGCGCGATGATGTAAAAACCAACGCACGAAAATGCAGTATATTTAGTAATTTTATATTCAGAATAAAATATACATTTCATTACCCGTTATCAATTTCCGACAATTTTACAAGGATTGGCGTTGACATAATAGAAAACTGACCAAAAAATGCCGAAACATATTAATGTTTATAAAAATAAAAAATAAAACATTTTATAATTTTGCTGGCGAAAAAAAGATTATAATCTAAAAATGATTGCATGATTTTCAATAGAGTAGTATGCAAAACCAGGGTGCATAGCCAGAAATCTACCATATAAATAGAAAAATGTAGATAAGAGTAAGTGACTTTTGCAAAAAAAAAAATATAAAAAATATTTTTCACCGTTAACGCCGCAAGCGGCGCTGATTGGTAGAGCGCAAAAAAAAATGTTTACTATAGCAAAAGTCGCACACATCTGTAGAAACACTTGCAATATTTTTTGGCGTTATAAGCACTTTACTCAAATAAAAGGTTTTTTTAATTGTTTGATGCAAGTCCCTATTTTTGAGTAAAAATTATCTATTAATATACCGGGAAATCCTGACTCATAAAATTTAAAATAAAAAACAAAAAAAGGAATCAATAGAAAAAAACATTCGCAGACAGATTAATCTGTAAGAGCCGAGAGATACAGGAAAAGATTAAATAAAGAAAAGCGAAAATTAAAAGGCAAAAGTTTAATTTATAAAAAAAAAAAAAACTAGACATAAATTACACCAAGATAAAAAAAACCGATAAAAATATATCAAAGTCTTTACACCGTGTCATATTTGTATGCAGATGCAAACAAATATTAAAATAAAGGAGTCTTGCCACAACCTAAATATATTATTAAAAAATATGTACCCACAAGGAGAATTTATACTTATCCGAAGAAGAAATCATAGAAAAAAGCAGCAAAACAACATAAAAAAAAGCAAAAAAAGACACACAGTACAACAGAAAACAGAGAAATATCTATAAAACGGTAAATATAAGCAATGTTTGGCAGAGAAGGGCAACAAATGGATAAGAATTTACACAAAAACAAAGCAAAGAACGAACAAGATGCATAACAATAAAGCATATGGTAGTTTTGAAAAAAAGAATTATATTACTATCTATAGAATAAATAACAAAACAAGAACGAAAGGTGGTGTTCAAGGCGAAAAACATGTATTAAAGACTAAAGTTACAATGAGAATAAACGTAAAAACGTGCGCTACATAAACTTGAAGCAAGATGACCATGAAAATGCCTCGTATTGGCGTATCTACTCTAGAAGCTTTTTAGCAAAACTAAAGATCATACAGGTAAAAGATCCTACACAAAGTAGAGTCTTATAATGTTTTGCCTTGTTTTTATGCATTTTATATGTAAAGATAATGTATTGACATTTACAAAATTACAAAAGCTATAAAAACCTTGTCGCAGAGATGGTCAAAAGTATTAAAGGAACAAGAACAGTTAACTACAGAAGTGTGTCTAGGCATAAACGACATGCGTATGTAAAACTAATCTCTGGATGAGTCTTGCATTGATATAACAATCATGCGAATAAATTTAAACAAAAAGATTCAGAGTCTGGGTATCTAAAAAAATATTTAAATTTATTGTATTTGCTTTGTTAAATAAAATATAAAGTACCAGGAAAATCATATAAAAATTAAAAAGGCATATCAAAAATAATACAGAAGCTCGATTTTTTGAGTTAAGTACCCACATCTTTAGCCAGCCATTACAGCATACTAAAAGTGCATTTGGCTAGAAACAAAACCTAGAATGTAATAACGCATCGACTAAGCAATATTTAACTTATTTGAATTATATGGAACAAAAAGGACACGGATTTTGCATGCATTTTTTGTTATTTACATATGAGTGAAGTAAATTTGTATATAATAAGTTAAAATTGTAATAACGTTTAGAAACCTAAAGATAAAGTCAAGGCAAGATGCAAGTTTGTTCTATTTATAAAAACTGCGTGTTGTATTTTTTAATTATAATTTTAATTATAATAAAAAGAAAATTGGCATGTTTACAAGGTTAGACGTACAATTTTTTGCGGCATTATGATTTTTATGATATTTAGTTGCAGTAAACATTTCTTTTAGCAAAATGACAAACTTCGAGCATTAAGAGATAGATAAATTGTGTACAAAAAGTTATTTATTTGCCACTAAATATTGATGTATTAAAAATAGTGAACGGTTATTTTGCTGCTTTACCTCTGATTTACTCGACCTATCGTCGCATATTTACTGCATCTTCTTTTCTCATGTAAGAGAAACGCTCAAGTCTTTTGCAGTAAACAGCAAATTTTTTTTTTTACGCATCACGGATTTTTTACCTTTATAGAACTTTTTATGTCAATTCATGAACAAAAAAAAATTGATTGTGATGTTTATGATATTGACATCTGCAATTTTAGTTATCAGCTACCTTTTTAGCATACAAAAACTGCATTGCTTTTGCTAAAAGCAGTCATTTGTAGGTTTGTATTGTTCTGTGCACCTAAGATTCGTTCCATCATTTTCTTTTATGCCAAGACCCGCATAAAAACCTAGTTAATCCACAAAGTGCGGCCTAAAACACTATTTTATATATCATTTGCGTAATATTTGCAGATGCAGAACGGATGTTGTCGTAAGTTGCGGTCTGATCTCCCGCCCATATTTGTTTTTTTTAGATTTTTAGGTCTAACCACAGGCCTTGTACCGGCATATGGTCTTCAATTTTTTTCCTGTATATAAACCGTAGTATACGCCTTTTTAGCGCGTAGGTTTTATATATAGTTTTGTTTCCGACGTTGCTGCTTTACATAATTAAAAAATTAAAAAAATGTAATTAATGGGCGGTAATACCGTTGTAAGTGCTTACTCTTTCTGTCCTTTTTTTAATAACAAAAAAGCATACATATACATTTAAAGTTGTTCATTTATATAAATAACATGAAAAAAGTAAAAAAACATAGATAAAAAACAACCGCACATCCTAATGTCAAAAAACATAATTAATACAAAATTTAATTAAGGAATATATGACTATTTTTTAAGGTTATGTGTTAAAACCAATACAATCATACCATAAAAAAGATGACCAACCTGCAAGCCATGCCGGTGTTTTATACATTAGAAAATAATGCATGAATATACACAGATTAGGCTTTTAAGTTTTTCTGCCTTTTTTGATTATATTCGCGTTATATCTAAATGCATATATTGCATGTACAATGCGAATATATTGTTAAAAAACTTTTAACCATGTTTTTTTTTTGTAAATGAAGGGTGTCGGCATTCTTGCTTCATAGTCAATGTGTAAATTTTTTCATTAATATCTTTTTTATGACATACAAAAATATATGTTTATTTTAAATGTTTCAAAAATAAGATCAAAATGAAATCTATAAGGTAAAGGCATCGACAGAAAATTTTTAGGTCCGTAATCTTTGTTTTAAAATGTTTCAAATGCATAATATATATAAAAAAAAAAGCTTGAGTTTGCATGCAAGTTTAAGCGGTCCGTGTTTGTTGCGTTAGAATTTTACCCATCATTTGTCAGCGATGATCTATACCCAGACTATAATATATCAAAAAAACTCCTGTATATTTGCAATCAGAAAAATCTTTATCCATTTATGCGAGAATTAATTGCTAGGATTTTTTCACTGAGAATCGAAACCCAGAAAAAATATGCCTTACAAAAACAACACAAATTCGCATAAATAAAACCTAAAACCTGCTCATAAAAAGCACTTTTAAGTGAATAAACGCTTAATTATATAGAACTACTTTTTTTATAAAAAAAATGAAAGGAGTAATTTTTATAAAAAGTAACGTAAAAAGTTATAAAAAAACCAAACAAAAAATATTTTTTTTGGAATTTTTGCGGATAAACAACATACTGACTATTTAAAAAATTTGACCTTCCTGAAATTAATTACCATTTGCATAAAGCTTGTAAGTCAACAAATACCTATATACAGATATAACAAAAACATATTTATAGTAGAAAAAAAAACGAAATAACAATAATATATGCGATTAACTTACTCTTCTTGTTGTAGTTTAACAGGTCACTATAGAAAATTGGCATTATTTTTACCGACCCATAGTATGTAATATAAACATAGATAGCTTATATACTGCATTATATAAGCAACGGATTAATTTTTTTTTGGTTAAGATAATATGTTTATGATTTGCCAATAAAAAGGCAAATTGAAATTATACTAAGTCAAAACTACAGCATTTTAGTATTGTGTTAAAATGATTACAAAAAAACATACAGGTACCCAAGTACCATGTACAACATTTACAATTTTTTTAACCTTAAATTTTTTTTTGCAATTTTGTACTTTAAATGAAAAATCCTGTTTCTTATTACTGCTCTATTGCGTGTTTAATATATACTTCTAACCCGACTTGCCTGTTTTTTATCTTATCCTACACTTATACAATAGAATGAAAAAAGAAATTATGCATAATGCACACAAAATGTATATAAAAACGAATAAACAATATGCGATAGTTGTTTTATGTATTGTTTGGCCACAAAGGTATCCAGTACATCATTACGAATTTTATTCTAGAAAATTGTGTATGATATTACAAAAAAAGCCTTGTATGTCTTTGATGTTTTGTTTACACAAAATGCGAAAAACTGCTGTTTTCAGTATGAATTTTTTGTTTGAAACATGTTGTTATTTTTTTTGTATTATGGCAAAAAAAATTTAGTTGTTAAAAAAAAAACCAACCAATGAGTAAATTGCACCAGAAGCTTAAAAAAAACAGTATGTAATCAAAGTGTATCTGTCAAGCTTTTCTTGATACACAAGTAAAATTTTATATTAAAAACTACACCTTGTAAAAATTGTACAATGTGTACACTGATAGATGTAAATTAAAACTTGGTGGAACTATGGAAATTGGTATTGAGCGTGTATTGGTCATTTCCATAGCATAAGAAACCTATGCACGGTCACAAGTGAATGTGTAAAAGATAACCTTCAGTGTTTATATATTCAAAATATCAGGTTGCATCAGATAAAAAAGTGTAGAAAATCACTATCATTACAACAAGGCAAAATATAAAGCGTTGCACACTGCGTAAAATTGTAGAAAAAAATGTAAAATACGCGATATATCCGACGACGTGCTATAGATTATATTACGTGATGTAGATCGCCACAATGATATACAGAAAGACGCAAAAAAACTAATAAAATACCAAAAAATATATTTTGAGACACGGTTAGATCGTTATGTGCATATGATACATGGTTAAAATGTATGTATATATTTAAACGCGTTTTGCGTTAACACTAATGTGGTTCTATATGATAAATCACAGTGTCCGAAAAATTGATATATCTGTTTACATAAAATACTGATATATAAATTTACATCGTTTGTTCCTATAGTAGCGAAAAAAAAAACAGAAATTGACGATATTAAAAAGTTAAATTCTAACATTTACGGACACTTTATATTTCAATTTTGCATAGTGTATAAAAGAAGAAGAACTACCGTAGCAATCAAGCTAAATTCCTTTAAAGCAGTATAAAATTATATAATTGCGATTTAATGACAGAATAACAGGTCTAAATACAATGCACACGTTTTAAAACTAGAGGGTTGTGGTATAAACAACAAATATGTTGAAAAAGTCTACAATTGTAGGTTGATTGTTTTTTATATATGCAGATTGCAATCCAGGCATACTAAAATTTAAATGTAAATATTCAATGGTATATCCTAGCATAAAAATTTCAGCTAGATTTATTTATATATGCGGGGTAATTTTTTTTTTGTAAAAAGCTAACCTCTTATTTGTTTTGTAAGGTACTTAGTACCCGGTAATACCAGATGACGCAAGAAAATGACTTTTCTTTTGACCCGTTACCTATTTTTCGTCTTTACACGATTATTGATGTTACGGCATCGTAAAATAAAGTTTCAGGGATTTATTTCGTCATATGTACATTTTACTGTAAATTTTTTTTGTACAATTTTTTAAGATTTACTTAATTTTAAGTTTTTTTCAGTCGTAATTTTTTGCGTTCATCATATAATGTGAAATCTATGTTAACAACTATGTTTGAAGTGAAAAAAGAATATTCCATATTTTATACGAAATATAAAAAAATCCTATAAAATACATCTGTTATGCAATGTAAGAATACTGTTTATATCAACAAAAGTACTTTTTTTCACATAAAAAAGAGTTTTTATTGTCTAGTATATATTAAGTAAATGTAATAAAGTATATTTTTTATTTATTGTATCTAGATAAATTATTAATCATAAATTGTTTCTTATGACAAAGTAGAGTTATTTATAGACAAACTATTTTACGTTTTAGAAGCATGGCTTGGCTTTAGATACGCTTTTCTGTGTAAAATACACACAAAAGCGCCTAGTCATTTAACAAAAACCCAAAACATAACACATTAGTTAATAGATATAGTCAGCATCGTAGCCAGGGTGAGGCACATATTTTACCTAGAAAAAACTTGTAGCTTGTATGTCACCAGGTCTTTTTTTTTCTGTTTGGTAAGTATGGTAAAATATATTATCTAACAATTTATGCTATTTCGATTCTTTAAATTTTTTTGCCTTAAAAAATTTTTTAAAAAAAAAAATTTACCTCGTTTTTTTGCATGACTCTCTTTAAAAACTTTCTGGTACCGCCAAAGGATATAATAATACCTCCTGCACAATATGACGTTTTTTTATATAAATCTGCATATTCATAGTAAACACTGTACTGCAGACATTATTTTTTTATAAGAACAAATTATTATACTCTTAAAAAAAAAAATTTTTAATAAGCAAAATGTTTTTTCCCTATACAGATACAGAAATAAAAGTTAACTTTTTTTGTAGAAAACTGTTTTTTCCATATAAGTTTTTTGATATTACAACCCATAAAGATGCATCTTAATGTGATTTTTTATATTAACCCTTTAACATATCATTAATCCTATATGTGTAATGACCCGAGACCAAAAATATTAAAAATACACATATATGTGTAATGACCCGAGACCAAAAATTCAGAAATTACACATATATGTGTAATGACCCAAGCTTTACTTTTAAAAATTACACATATATGTGTGATGGTCTGAGAACCAATTTTTTGAAATTCCACAAAAATGTGTAATGATATGGAACTTGTTTTTCTATCAAAATTACACATTTATGTGTGTTTTATATGGGTCAAAAACACCAATAAAAAATGCATTTTTGTGTATGATTGTTTATCATAATCCATCGAAAATCTTATATATGGGTAAATATCGAGACCAAAGTTGTCGACAAATCACATATATTTGTATTTTCGAAAATATAAATTTATCAATAATCAAATATATGTGTATGATGTGGGTGCAAACTTGAAAATCACATATATAAGAATGATTTTATAGAATTCACTATAAATTACGTAAAAACATATACAGTTAAGTCTCTATTCATGACACTAGTTTCGTCAAATCTAAAAATTGTCCCGGATGGAATTCCTCTGCGTAATGAGCATCCTTAACAAAATCTGAAAAAAAAAATAAATGTTAAAAAAAATTAGAAAAAATAATATCCATTTGTATTCGTTTTAAATAAATTGCCATCAATTGTTTTTTGAGACTAATTTACCGGGCAAGAAATAATTATCATGGATGGAGAGTTTTTTGGATAGAGATTTGGCTGTATAATAAATACATAATCTGTTAAGAAAGTATGCATATGCGTGTATAGTTTCCAATAGAAAGCAAAATATATAAAACCCTAACAAACAATACAGCATAAAACACGCAAAAGAATGTTTGTATATATGTTGTAGTCTGTAGAGTCTTTTTTGTGTTATTTTGCTTTTTCGTCTAACTTTCTCCATTTTCAATTAAAAACAAATGTATTCCGGTCAAAAAAAAGGGCTGGAATAATATATTTTCTATCTTGCAACTTTAAGATGTATTTGTTTACGCACCCCTTATTTTCAAAAAATTGTTAAAAGTTTATGTTACATATTTGTAAAATATACACTTACAAAAAAATATTATGAACTTTAAAAATTATATTACAATACATATGGCATGTTTTATGCCCAAGAGTACTAAACAAGAAAAAAATGTACAGAGAAAATCAAACTAAATATTTATAAATTTCGATTTTTGTAGTTTTACACATTAAAAAATAATACTATACAATGCAAAAGTATTACTAAACTAGTGACTGTTGCTGCAAAGAAATATTTGTACGCTTGCAATATTGTAGTATTGTTGTCATATAAAAAAACTACATTATACCATATTTTGGCTTGGAAGGGAAATGAGTTGCGTTGTAAAAAATTTACAAAAGACTGATTTAATTCTTCATAAGTACAATACATGTTGATTACCGCGTGTACTGCAACATTTATATCAAACATTATTACGGGGACATGCCCCGAAATGTAAAACGCTATTCTAATAGTACAAATTTGTACAAAGCAGTGTATTTAGATAAATTGTCGTGTTAAAAAACGGGTTTTCGTTGGAGAATTTCTTCAATTTTTTTTATATTTCGTTACCATAATAAAATTGCTGTACAAAACATAGCATCAATAATTTTGCGGCTTCTACGATGAATTGCTTTTACGGAGTTTGATGTGATAAAGAATAAAATTTTAAATAAACAAAACTATGCTTTACAAACCTATACAAAAACACACAAAACAAATAAACAGAAATTGTAAATTAAGCATTTATAGCATGTTGTCTAACGCGGCCTTCGACATCTGTTTCCATATAATTAACTAATAAAATCTTTGTATTGTTGCTATATATATTTTACTTTATTTAAATTGCTTGTGATCATGATACGCCGAAATACCCATATTCAAATAATTTGTTTTTTTAAGCTAGATTATATAATTACAACAATAAATAATGCTCTCTGTATCATCGTATACTTAAAAAATGTAGAAAAATCAATACAACTAAACGAAATGTTTAAGTCGTTTAATGACGAAAAAATCAGTCTTTTTGTACGCAGTTTATTACACATAATTCAGCTGGCTGTTGTTACAAGCTAGCTAGGAAAGTATACGGGGTGCTTTCCCTATGATATTCAACCATGAAAAAATGCACTTTCGTGTGTATTAAACCACACAAAAAATACCTAGTTAATATTTCAGCTTTTTTATATCTTATCAGTTTTTTAGTTTTTTGTTAAATACGAAACTTTCTCTAAAAATTACATATTTAAAATTTTGCGTACATACAAACCATATAAAAAGTATCAATGCACTAGTTTTACATTATAAATCTTTAAAACAAAAAATGGTATAAATTTGCAACTTTAAAAAACATAAATGTATTTTTTATTAGACTATACATACATGCCGTAGGGAAAATAGTATGCCGTTATGTGTTGTTTAGAGAGTAAAGAACTTACAACACTTTCACCATGCAATTTGTTGGTCATATAAAATAATTTTTAATATGTGTTGACTGTCTTTTTTTCATTGACAAGCATTTTATTAAATAGCTTTTGTTTTTGCTATAAACTACAGAAAATGATATGCTTGTAACTTAAGCTTTTTTACGGCCGGCATCAAAACACAAAGGTTCGAAGAATTAACCAGGCATTGGCCTGCTTTAAAACATCCTGCAACATCTGTAGAGCCGGTTGTAGCCTAGATCGTAACAGATGCGGAATAAAAATAAAACCGGGTATAATACGCATTTTAAAAAATATGAGAAAAAATATATATTATTTGAAACGATTTTATATTGTGTATACGTAGTACTTTTTTACAGATGATGGTAATTTTTTTTATCAATCAAAAAGTTAAAAGAATGTCGCAATTAAAAAATTGCAATTACATCTTAATAAAAATTTTACCTAAAAATTACTAGTAACTCTGATCATATAGTGCATACTTTTTGTAAAAAATAGCCTTTAAGATACGTGCAGATACTCGCAGATACTCGCAGATACTCGCAGATACTCACAGATATCCAGTATTTCGTTTTTTGGTTAGGGCATTTTTGGTTGCATAATGCATACACATTCAACTCAAAATTACAGACACACAAGGCTATTAGAATAGTAAGCACTGCAATAGTTTAAATTCGACTTTTATTGATAGGTTTACATATAAAGAAAAAAATTGCTTGACGTATGCATATTTTCATACAAACAGAACATCGAAAAGTTGTAAACTTTTTGTGACGTCACAACTCTATTTGCTCCTACATATAACGTAACCTCGTGTGTAAGTTATTCTTTGTTTCTTCGTTTATCTAATGTATTAATATACGTAAAAAACATAAACAAAATTATTGACTTTTGTAAAATGCTGTGTATTCTGTAATTTCATAAGGTAATAATTTATCGATATAAAGCATATTTACCACAAATTCTTTTCATCCTATTTTTATGACTTTTTATCGTATCTATAATAACAAGGAAGTTTATATCTGCATTTCCCCACAGGATAACTCTTTCAATCATTGCCTTATATAAGACTTTTACGCACTAAATCGTGTTTTTCTATATGAAATTATATAAGACGATACAAGGGAAGAGATACGAGCATCTGCTTAGATTGCACTACAAATTTTCCATCTTGTAAGCGAGGCTATTATGTTTTTTTTTGCATACGTTCATAGCGCCTATTTATGTTAGTTTACATTTATAAAAGTAAAAACATAAAAAATCAGTGATTTTTTTCTTGCTTGCAAAGTACTACATGGTTAACATGCAAAAAATGCTTTATGATGATTTTTTTACGATTGAAGTAAAATTTAGACTTTTACGTATAAAAAAACATAATTGTAAAATGATGATATATAATTTTAATGTACTTTAGTGCAAATTGTAGTTATCTTATATGTTAAAAAACGGTTAAATGTTATTATACAACAGGTGGTACGAATTTGTCGACAAAACCTTTTTTAATATCAATTAAAAAGATTCCGGTTAAGTTTCTGCTATTTTTGTGGGATCCGGGTCAAACCAAGACCGTGTTTTCAATCCGGGAATGCAAAAACTTTATTTGATAATTGTTCTTTATTGCAAAAAAAACGACAAAATTTTTTTGCCCAGATGCATGGCCGGGCAATAATTTGGCAAATCCAGGTTCCGGGCTGTTGATATTAATAGTTTTTTGCGGCCTTGTTTGGGCGGTTGACTACATTGTATATCAAACAACGAGTTGGTGCAAAATATTGGTTTTAATTCGACAACAAAATTTATTATCGTAACTTAACCTATAAAAATTTGTTAAAAAGAGAATATACAATACGAAAACCTTTACGCGTAAGCAAAAACAGACAAGATTGCATCGTGAAATACAATCTAAATTATTACAAGTCGTTTATAAACTAGTTTATTACAAAAGAATTATGCAAAAAACATATAAAAATAAATTAGGGCGGGTCTTTTTAATTTTTAAAAAGAAAAGTTTTTATGTTCAAACGCCTGTTACAAAAAAACAGTTTGTTCGCTTACAAATTCTTCTGTTACTGTTTTTAATGTAAAAAAAAGTGCCTTTTTTTGCCCAAAAACGTTTTTAATTATAAGCAAAAAACTATGCGTAGTTTTACAGTTTATAAAAGGGTTTCCAATGCATAAGGACGAGTCTTTTAGATTTCTAGAAAATATTTTACGGGACGAAACATTTTTATCATATTAATAAATGTCTTTTTTTAGAAAAGAGTATGCCCGTGCTTGTATACGTTTTTAAAATGTATCATTACACAAGTTATATTGTTTTATAAGTTTTGCAATTTAATACGTGTTGCAAAT
>JAQFYM010001363.1:0-34851 GCA_034694785.1 Agrenia bidenticulata | reverse complement strand
TCCGTTTACGGAAGACTTCGTATAATTAGGATTATCCTTCACCCAGCCTTCGGCTGGGCTCGGATAATCCCCCATTAAAGTTTATAAAAATCACACGTCTTATTTTCAACTTAATAATCATACTCATGTCTTAGTTTAGGTAGATTTTCCTCCTTTGATGCTAATTTTTATCGTAGTTGAAGTATTCTGAAATCAGGCGGACTAAAAATGCCTTATCTTACCAGTCACTATTGATTCAATATTTTTTAAGACAATCAAGACGCAACACAACATGATCTAACAACAAGGAAACTCCCATCCTAATCCAATTGAGTTCAGATAATCCATTTCCTATTAGTTTCAACTCATGGAGGCGAGGCAGACAAGCTACAGTCTAGTTCAAAGTATAAGCAATTAATCATTTTCCTTATTCTTTCTAATTAAAAAGGCTACAACTATAATCAATTTGAGGATGTAAATTCAACTATGATAAATCTGTAGTATAGACCTTGAAGTTTATTGGCAAAATTGGTAGTAAGAAGATTGAAAAGAAAAGTCAGTTTTCAAAACTGCACTATAATCTCAAAATATTTTCATGTATCATAGAATATGAAATAATCAAGCCTGCTAGCAGCTTTGCAGAATTGACAATGGATTTAAATGAAACTTTCCTTTCAGCATGGTGCGGCATCAATGATGAGGCTTAAAAGTACTTTAAAACAATTTCTTCGTTCTTCTGTACCTTAAAAATGAATTAATTGGAAACAATTACATTCAGTTTTTAGACTTAAAGTGAACCCTTTCTAACCATTAAAATTTAATTGTGTCAATAATTTCTGCCTATAATTCTCACACCCTTCAAGCGTTTCACAAGCAGGATATCCCGCTAATTTTTTCCAGGCTACCTTAACATAAGAAGTTGCTAAATCATAAGCTAGCTTAAGGCGTGTACACGCAAGGGAAGGGCGATTAGGATTATATGCAAGCAGAGCTTATTACTAATTAAGTAAAAGTATATCATACCTATAAATTTTCTGCGATTTTATAATTAATTCTGTGATTATTCAGTGCCTTATTATTTCCATTCGAAAGCTCTTTTTCCTGATAGATTTTCAACTATTATACATAGCTTATCATTTTAAAAACAAATCCTATCGCAAATCATCCCTACCAACCTCAACAGTTCCAATACTCATGTTCACTTTCAGTACTTCCGCATCATACTTGTTACTTTCAAACAAAAGTCAGTACAAGAAAAGCAAAGTGGTAAGTTAAATGCTGACCTTACTTACGGTACTATTACAGTATCTGAACAAAATGCTAACCAGCAGTAATAAAAGCAATCAACAATTAATATACTGTACAGCTTGTTCCTGTAACTGCAACAAAGAAGTTTTAAACGGAAATCATACATGCAGCTTTATACGCAGGAGGTGATTATCTGATTATATCTACACTCAATCAAATTTTTTTTTCTCCCGGATCTCGTACAGTACAGGCTACAGTACAAACTACCAACAACCTAATCAGCATGCATTATGTATGGCAACTGGTGACTGGATATGAGGAAAAATGGGAAAATCCTTTGTACTTAAGTCAATCTCACTGCTGCTCCTTATAACAACGTAAATAAAACTCGTTTACCATCGCCTCTGTTATGTTATAACATATCCAAGGAATGTAAGCATTTGTAAGCATGCAAAGAAAATTAACAACCCTATCTCAACGATTTTTAGATTTGCGTACACACTTGGGGAAGTTGTTCATGAATTTCCTCGCTTCATTTACTAAATCCAGAGATGTTCTAAAAACCAGTTCGAGAATTTTTTTAAATCTCTATACCTGGTAGGATATAGGATGTTGGAAACAGTGGAAACTCTAACTTAAAATCATAGCTATGAAATTTGAATGGGAGTTACTCCCCTTCGTGGCTCATCCCCCATTCAAATTTCTACGTCATTAGAGATTATCGAGCACCTAACCTAGAGAAACCTTTTGTCAAGTGCTAATACAATACAATGCCGAGGGAATCAAGCTCAGGAGACATGTTTCCTGATAAGGCTGATTAGAGTGATTACTGCCTGTACACTTTGGATACAACGGCAACCAAAGTCCACTCACCGAGCTTCGTCCATTGCTCAAGCAGAAAAGCTGAAAGAAATAATTATGATTTCAACACTCCCTTATTCAAAAGCCGAGGAAGCGGCCTTGCGAAGTCTCCGAGGGGCTATTGAAGGTAAGGGTTTGTAGTTAAACTTAACTATTAATGGTAATTAAATTTAATTGGTATCATTTCCACAGAGGCAGGGAGCAATTTTGTTTTCAATTGCGATGTCGAGGAAACGGACGAGTTTCTGCTGATATTCCTTCGATGTCGGAACTTAGATGTCCCATCAGCGTTCCATAAAGTAATTATAATATTTGTATCTATTAGATAAATCGAAGATTGTTTGATTGGTTTGTGTATGAATGAATACAGTTACAAAAGTTAATAGACGGACGTCGAAAAAAGTATGCGGAAATTTTTTCGAGAATGTACCCCAGTGCTTTGTACCCAGCGTTGGACAAGAAAGGGGGAGGAGTTCTTAAAAGTCGGGATGCCTTGGGTCGCCACGTAATATATCTTAAAGCGAGTAATTTCTTACGGTGTAAAGGGAATTTTAATATTTGGATTGGTGTTGTAATTTGTTATTGTAAAATACGTTTCTCATATTTTAATCAAGATGCTTGGGATACGGACTTGTTGAATATGGATGACATCCTTCAGGCTTTGGCAATCATCGTATTTGAAATGCTTTCTTTCAAAGAGACACAAGTCAATGGGATCGTAGTAATTATCGACGGCAAGGGGTTCGGCCTGAAACATATGAAACACATCAGTCCAACGCTGGTCCAGAAGTATACGAATTTCTATTTGGTAAGATTCAGGGAAATGACATGAAACTCTCATGTTTCAATAAAAGTCATTCTAGAGTTTGCTAGCTAATAATTTCACTTTTTTCCAGACCGCCTGCCCCCTCAAAATCAAAGCGATTCATATTTTGAATGCTCCAAAGCTTTTTAATATGGCCGTTTCATTAGTGAAAATGTTTCTCACTCAGAAGCTTCGAAAGAGGGTAAGAACTGCGTTCGATTATTTTCTATCGATAGCATAAAAGTCAAAAGATTTTTCAAGGATCCAATAGTCTTATTGGAGGGTTGAAAAATTGAATAAGAAAAGTATGATATCAGCCAAAACTAACCACCGATTTTTTTTATTGTAGTATTACACCCATGGAAATTCCATGGACTCCTTGCACAAATTCATCTCCCCTGAAATTCTTCCCGACACATTTGGCGGAACTTTAACGGAAGAAGAAGCCGTGGACCACAAGCTCGTTGATGATTTGTACACCCAAGAGAAAGAAGATTATTATCGAAGCTTACTTATCAAGTCTGAAGGTGTGTGAAACCCCTAGATTCTTTGGATGAGTAGGGAATTGCAAAATAAGGATAATTGATGTGATAAAGAATGTAATCTCATCCATATATTTTAATTCGTAACTGCTAGACTTAAAATAACTCCTTTAATGGTCGTTTTCTGCAACGTTTTTGTAATATGAAATATTATGCTATGGTATGATATAGTATATAGAATCCAATATTAGATTTCAATTGTGTTATAAACTTAATTTACTTCTGTTTTATTCGAATGAGTATAGTTGACAGTACAAATAAATTTTAAATAAAACTGACTGCAGCTGCAACACATTGGAACCATTTCGAAAAAACGACTACATCACGATACAAGGAGGGGCATAGGTTGGATTTTTAAGTTCCCACAACTTGTAAATGACGTCCTTACTCGCTGTAAAGCCCCGTTCTTCACCACCAGCATCCACGTACACAGCGCCGATGAGAGCTTCGACAAACTTATCATATCGATTGAAGCCTTGAACTCCTGGAGACATCTTAATAAATCTTTCAATCTCCAACTTTCTGGCAATTCCTTGCTGATAGTTTCGAGAGACAAGTCTTGCCCTGTTCTCCGACAGCATCCCCTCCGTGTCGTTTGGATTTGCTCGGAATAAGTAGTCCGTGATCACTAGCTGCAGAGCACTGTCCCCCAAATGCTCAAGTCGCTGGTAATGCTTGATGTTACTGTCGGTAACCCTAAGGCTGTCATGTGTGACTGCCTGCTCAAGCAATTGTTTATTTTGAAAATAGTATCCTATTTTGTTCTCCAGAATCCTCAGTGAAGAAGCGTCTGTAGAAATTCACAAATCGAGATCAAAATTAGTCGTCCCGTCGACATTCACAAATAAGCAAGTTAGATTGGAAACTGTCGCCCTTTTTTGAAAAGGAAAACTGTAGTCCGACGGTTATTTCCAGTCAATAACCATCAATTTCTAGTTTAAAGGCTTGGGTATCATTCCCTGATTAGCTAATAATTTATTACGATGAATTCAACAGAGCTCACAATTAAGTTAAATTAACCAAATTAAATACAGACCTTGTCCCATGATGAATTTTACGCTGTCAGTAGGATTGGTCAACCAATTATTTAGTGTATTGTAAACGAACTATTTCTGACGAAGCTGAAATGTATCAAGAGCTAGTAAATGAAAACTGAAGCTTCCAGGGTTTCTATCAGGCTTATAAGTTCTTTTTGACAGGATGTACGATGCAAAAAAAACGGTTTATGTTTTAATCATCATTCATTCTAAGCATACTAATCTTTTGCACAAGTCCATCCAATCTATTGTGGATTAACTTGCATTTGCATCCAGGTTGTCTAGACACACCGTTCAGTTTCCAGAAAAAAAATACTAAAGCAAACAATTGTCATATGTCCTTTATTCCTTATCCTAATAAGCCGTCCAATCTACTACACAGTCAATACTCAGATAGAAACATCCGGAGGAGGGAGGTGGAGGTGGCCGGTGGTTGCGTCGTTTACAGATATAAGTTGGCAGGCAGACAGATTTATGGCGGAACAAGATTTTCACGAGCGCAAAAATATAACAGATAAGTGTATTATCGAATAAACGTTTAAAAATATAACAGAGCTTATTTTTATTGAAACTAACATCCATGAATTTGAATGAGATTGTCTAAAATCTGAATGACTTTGTGTGTATACTCTATGAGGGTGTGTCCCCAATCCTCAGCAAACCGAAAAAGGATTTTTCCGGCTTGTAAATAGAGAAGCGATCAATTCCAACATTCTTGATAACGATTTTGTCATTCTGTTTCAAATGAGTGATGCCTCCAGTGAAGCATGAGTTTGACTGATGGGTGGTGGTACATTGCAAGAGTGGGACTTCATTGACTTGAACAAAGAAACTATTTTCTTGATCATCGTGATAATGAATCTGGGAAAGTTTGTTTTAGAATTAAATGTTTCAATGATATTCATTTTAAATTGTAAACATGTTCTATAAGTGGTAATTTAGTATCTAATCATGATTTATAAATACCTGGGAATAGATGTGGTAGATTCCGTCTTTACGAACTGTAACAGTCCCATCTAATTTATCCAGTATGAAATTATCTCCAGTCATCCACTCGGCCGGTCTCCAGATTTGGAAAATTCCATTCGAGTTGCGGAGTCGAGGATTCTCGTTTGCTGTGAAGTTTGACACATCAGCTACGAAGTGGGCAGCTACGGCTACGGTTTTGGAATCCGAGGAATCTTCTCCATACCGAACTACACGAGCTTCAACCTTGGGAAAAAACAATAACACTGTATGTGGAATTATTTTAAAGATTGTAATTTGCAGCTATGACAAATAAAATAATCACTCGGTTAGCTCCAGATCCCAATGGCTGAACTGGTGGGTACTGCAGGGCTCCACTTGATCTTTGATTAGCACCAGCCGACCTGGTTTCCAATTGGGGTGCTTCATAAGTAACCTCGGAGCTTAGAGGTGGAAGCCTGTCATAAATTTCCTGGAGACCGGAAGGAGAGATGTAATTCCCGTCCTTATCCTTAACGAAGAATGTTTCGTCCGCGTTATTACGGACAAGTGCCGGCCGTGTTGTTCGAGCAGCTCCAGCAGGACGGCCAGTGCCTCCGGATCGAAGGCGACTTGACCCTTGACCGGCATGTGCTCCGGACTCATCAGCTATTACCTCGTAGTCATCATCCTCTCTTGCCTGTTGTGATTGACTTCGAAGGAAGTCCAAGTACTCGAGGTTTACAAACGGATCTCCATCGCCTGTTCGTTTGACCCAAGGGGGGCTGACCTCTCGTTTGGTTCGCTTCGACTGTATTTCGGTCTTAAATTTCTAGTGTCCGGATTTATTAATTAATTAATTATCTAAATAACCTTGAAAAATTATTTCACAACTTCATTAAGATCAATGCTTATATACTTGCTACACCTTCTGATTTTTTAAATGAATCAATAGTTAAAAAATAGTTCTGATAGTCGAAATAGATATCATTAACAAAGTGTTATTTTTAGGTTATATATATTTATCTTCGTCTTCAAGAGTTGAATGCCAAGGTTAATGGGATACACCAATTCAATAGCAATGTCAAGGTTTTATTTGGAGTTGAGGTTAATGATAAAGAAACCTTGAGTTTAATCTAAAAATAATTGTTCATGCTTAATCTAAGCTAGTCTTTTTATCATGTCAACTTAACATCTATTTATAGTGTCAACAAAATTAAATAATTATGGATTCCTCATTTCAATCAATATATTCCTTATGCATACATTATTTATTTAAAAAAAATAAGTTTCAACCAACGAAAAAGGACTACAAATAAACATAACCATCGTAGAGACTCATACACTAAATCTAAATCTAAATCTAATTTTAAAAATTCGGTTAAGATTGTAAGTTATGAAAAATTCCAGTTGAAAAAATTGTAAGTAAATTATCTCCCCCCCCCCTCACCTGTTCTTCTTGTTGAATTTCCGTGATTTCCAGCGAAGCCAATCTAACTTCAATTTCAGACAGTTTGTTTTCGTACCTTACTACCGTCAGGCCGAAAGCGATTATCAAAGCACAACCGATAAATGTTTTCAGTATGGCACGATTCGACTCGGAATTGGTACGTGTGACCAAAGTGGGGATAAGAACTTCAGAGAATTCCGTCTTCATCTTGATTGTCCTCGAAGAAGCAACGCAAGTCAAGGTGGATTAGGTTACAGAAACTGCGGGTCTTTTTCTAAAAGAATTTCCTATTTATGTGAATAAAGCTAGCTAAAAAATATGGCAAGTAACTTCGTTGCAGATATCCCTAATCCGCAATTCTCACTATTTCATTTATATCTAGTTATAAGAGAGGCTCAAGTATTATAAATCCATCATACTGTTTACATAAGAGGAGCCAATCATCTCTCAAGATTCCAAGGGTAAATTATACCATGTGCTGGTCTTAGGTCAAAGGTCATCCATTCTGGAACTGGAGGATAAATGTACTCGACAGTCAACTGTAAAGGCCAAGGTTTTTTGCCACGCAATGAATCTGTATCTTACTAACTCCTAACTCCTAAGTCCTAAATTATAATACTCAAAGACGTTTCTATACTTTGCATTAAAAAGATTTATTTTTCTGGATTATATGTTTTCTTAAGGGTTTAGGTTAGTATGGGTACGGTCCAGCCGTCTTACTTATAAAGAAGAATATTCATAATTATCAGTCAGAGGAATCACATTACAAAAAAAATGAAATTTTCCATGAGGGGTCCAGATTTTCCTTGCTTATTGTCCAATTCGAACCATAGTCTTTTTTGGGCTGGAGTCGATCAAGAATTCAGAAGTGTGGACAAGGGTCTTCTCTGGAGCAGGCTCTTGGAAAAGGGCTAGTTGAGGAGAGCTGACGAAGGCTGGAGCAGATTCTCGGAACAAGAATTGGTTGGCCATTGGAGACCTCACAAAGCTAATTGGTGTCTCTGGTACTTCGACAAGCTTGGGCAGAGTTGGGAGCATTTTTTGGATGTGCTCGGGCATTGGTGGGGCCACTGGCAAGTGAGATCCTACTGGACGGAAACCGTTCTCATCGGCAACGTAGTTGAGGGTCACTAGCTGGCCTTCCGGGGTGGTGTACGAGTATG
Source organism: Agrenia bidenticulata (assembly GCA_034694785.1). Taxonomy (NCBI): domain Eukaryota; kingdom Metazoa; phylum Arthropoda; class Collembola; order Entomobryomorpha; family Isotomidae; genus Agrenia; species Agrenia bidenticulata. The sequence goes on along the minus strand of JAQFYM010001363.1, from coordinate 26,821 downwards.
CTCCAGTCTTTGAAGATCCAGGTTCTTTAGATCCTGCTGGGTGGACCATAGCTCCACTTTCGGAGAAGATTGTTCCATCGGTAGATTCAGATCTTCGAATTTAAAAAAAAACTATGAACACTTGCTCCTAAGATGTTAATGGGATTCGTTTAATGATCAGACTAGTTAAACTGTATACTTACCGCATGCTGTAAACTCCATCTTTGCCGATATCGTGGGTGAAGGATCGGATTGGGATGAACTTTTTGTGCAAGAGAAGTGTGTTGCCAGTGACGGCGACGAGGAGGACGCTGAATACTGCGATCTAGAATAGAGATTTAAAAACAATCTTAGTAAACCCGGATTGGACGCTTCTTTAAATCTTTCTTACCGATTTCATGATGAAGAGATGATTCGGATTTCGGTTACTTCGTGTGTTAAAGGGATTGTTGCTTTGCAGCTATGAAGTTGTAGTAGTAGTTTATTTGACTGGGGATGTACTGATGTCTGTTTAGGGAAATCCACCCGGTTTTTATACTCATTTTTCAGACTGTACCAATAGCTATTTTCGACAAGTTGCACATGGCATTGGAAAAGGAATGGGTTTGTTTTCGTATTTTGCCCATAAGGGCTGAGATGAGAAAAACAAATATTAAGCCTTCCAGGACTATAAGTCCTAAGCATGACAGTGGAGCGTGATTCTTCCCCAAGGTTATACCTAACCCTTATTGTTTGAACCCTCTGTGACCTTGTTGGAGTTGAAGATCACATAAACATAGCCTTAAATAAAATAGAAGGATTAGATCTGAAGGGATATGCTCATTATGATGCATAATATTAAAGCAAGGGCTTATAAGGACTTCAGTCTCCTTCTTGATGCATCTTTCTTTGGCTTGATGCGTACAAAACTAAAAACAATTGTATATCTGTATAAATGGCCTTGGGCAGGGCATTGGACTTTTTAACTTGCAAGATTCTAAAATTTGAGGATTCAACCTTTTTCAACAGACTACCGAATAAATACGAAAACATTCAACCAGCTACAAATAATATCGAAACTCAGGAATGTTAGCTTTTCATAAACTCAAGGCGATCATCCGTTACTGGAACTAATTGAGCAGATCCGCCGTACTTTTCAGGTATAACATGTTCAGGTAGGTTATTAAACAAGTCGGATTTCCATTTCTGAGCTTCAAACTCATTTGACCCGTAGAAGTTTACTTTTGACAAAGTATAGTCGGAGAAGAATGGTGCTAGAAATTTCCAGCCCCACATGAATGCCAAAGGAGCTAATGGAAAGGACAAAATTAATGTAAAATTACGACTAATCCATGGGAAAACGAATTGAAAAATCGGAAATGTGTTAAATACTGTTAAATGTTATCAAATAAGATAAAACTTACTATTGATCATAAAAGCTCTATTGAGCAGCTCTGGAAAATTAGCTTCATAATCTTCTAAGAGTCTCATAAGAGTTTGAAAGCCTGTGTAAATCATAAGTCACAATTAGACTGATTCCCATAATGATTTTAATCATCATTGTCGTAACCTTTCCAGTTCCTTGCTTCATAAAAGACCTTAGAAAATGTAAGCCCTTCAATGTCAACAATTGCAATAAATTGCTGGTGTTGAGTTTGTAACAATAGTTTGTAAACTTGATCCATACATTTCCCAGCAAGTAGAAGAATATCTGTCTCTAACCCTTTGTCTAGAGCATTGCGTACGTAGGGCCAATTCCCGAGCGGGCACCAAAAAACTGAAATCGATTAACATGAGAATCTTTACTTTGTATAAAACCTTTAATTTAATATATCTAAAGGCTTGCCTGGTCTTCCCTCGTTATCGAATCCTGTGAAGTATGCGTCATAAGTGTATAATTCGGTGGGGGTAGTCCAGTTATGGAATTTATTTACGTCGCTGTTTATTCTCCAGTGTACAAACTGTAAAGCATTGAAAATATATTCATTTTGATACATTGTCTACAAGGGCTGATAAGCGGATTATAATAATGCACATATTTATGTCGAAACAAGATAAGACATCATTTTAAGCTAATTGATAAGTTTGAATGTGTAAGAAAATGTACAAAACAACTTGCAATTAACTAGTCAGAATTGTAATGAACGTTGGTGTTTAAAACATGTAAATTATTTACTTAAGATCATTGAACTTTACGCTAGGATAATTATAATAGGAAATGTTGGATCATTGTCAATTGATAAATCTAATCATGTCAATAAGCAAGATTATATTTATTTTATAGGTTATATTTACAGTATGTACATATGCCCTTTTATCTGTAGCTTTATACAAATTAAACGCAATAAATTACCTTTCGAATCATATCCTCTGCTTTTTTCAGATCCAAGTTTCTGGCTAAAGGAAATCAATGTCAATAAAACCACATTTATATTTAAAGAGATTAATAAATTCTTGATTAAATCTCAAATCTTTGTTATTGGCTAACCCCTAAGAAATCGCATTAGAACACCGTCCCCGAATTCCAAATCTTGGGCCAGGGGTCTAAACTAAAACAATAAAATCACAACAATGAAACAAAAAAAAACACGTGTACAATCAATACGAAGACGAACTGTGGTTTATTTATTTTTAAATTGTGAAATATAAATCCAAACCTTCTCTAATGCTAGGCTTTCGTTATTGTTTACTGGAATGGCCATTGTAAATCCAGTATGGAATTATAATACGAACTCACAGACACGAATTACAGAATGAGAGTAACTGCGAATGAAGCATTCAATCCAAGCTGAATTTTATGCTGGGAGCAGTAAATACAGTTAAAAGTCAACAGACAAGGACGTTTATGTTCTTATTATGCGAATATCCAACTATCTTTGAGTAATTTGATTCAGCCCCTTACACACCAGATGATCATCACTAAAGCTGTTGAATAAAATGTTGAACACAACGATCTTGATAACCTTCCATCCCTTGAAATTAAATTTATCCTTCCAACTTCTGTCCTTCCTTTCGTCCTTAGTCGTCAATTGTATGCTTCTCTTCTTAATCGGTTGCAGTTGCATAAAAAACGGAAGTATATATGCCCTATTGTAACCATCTGACTTGTTGAAACAATCATACACGAATAAACACTATATGAATTCGCATAGACAATGGGATGAGAATAATTCCATTCTATAATAATAGAGAATAATAAATAATAGTATATGCATGTAGATGGTACGTGGCTTCAATTGGTGTCGGTCAATCTAACATTATGAAGACTATGAACGAAAAGGGTTAATTAATCAGCAAAATATTTTACCGTTTAGATACGACTAGTTTAAACTGCTAGATTTATTGTTTTCGGTTATTGCTTGTCAATTAAATTACATTGTATGTACCCGTTTGGCAATCCCTCCTCAACTAACACTACGCTTGGAAAATTACGAAAATTACAGTCAAAGTAGCACTTATTTTGTTTTGTCATAGTTTTGGTTGCTTCTATCTGTAAATTTATCCAACAATGATTATCTCTAGTTGCGTCAATCGAATACCTGCTTCATTAACATTGTGGGATGGCACTTTAGGAACATTATCAATGGTAACTTGTTACTCTTATAAACCAACAGAACCAACCGTATTTTGTGAGATAATTTAGTTGCAAATATTACATTCTTATCCCTAGTCCCGACAATTATCATTTTTGAATATAAAGATACAGCAAGAATTACAGCGACTGTCCAAAAATAGTCCATTCGTATACATTTCATAACTAAAGTTTAGCAAAAGATCCAAGTAATTGTGACCCAAAATGGGTAATGATGTAGTCATGATAGTACATCATTATACACAACGGCTGTCCAAGGATTAAAGAAGCCCAAACAACTACATTTCCCCAACGCGGTCTCTCATTGTTCTTCCCCACGACCACTTTACAGAGAGTTGAAAGTGGAAGCTGGGCCATCATCCCTCCAAACGCCCATATCTGTAAATTTCGAAACATGAAATGTAAAAACCAACCAAACTTGAAAACTGGAGCAGTCACAATGAGTCTGAGTTTTATTATCTCCTACCTTATACGTCCTCAAAGGTACAGAAACCAGGTACTCGTGAAAGAATGCAGAAATGAAAAAGGTCATAGCAGTAGCCATAAACTTTGAATTTGTCCTTTTTATAACAGGAATGTACAGATGTCGAACCGCCCAGCGATGAACAGGTGAGTTCCACGTTCTCCAAAATGTGTCAATGTCTGTAAATAGTACCAATCGTTTATTAAACATAATGTTTTTAAAATTTAAGCTTTGTCTTGTTCTCTTGTTATCTACAAGAGAATGTACATAAGCATAACACAAGAGGAGCGAATGATAATTTTATAATTGACTTCAAACCGCGTCTTGAATGTGGCATATCTACTTTTAAATATCGTTCTGTGATACTTTGGAATCAGTTGCCATTTGAAATTAAGGCTGAACAAAGTTATGAGAAATTCAAGGTTAAACTAAAGGGTCACTTACTTGATAAGTAAGTTTTATTACTTTATTCGAATTATTGACTGACTCGTGCTCTTAACTAATTAACTTATATGTGAAATTTAATTTAATTTTTTTTTTGTATCTTAATGAAATAGATCGAGGATTGCCTATGTATATAGGGATGGATCTATTTCTTGAATGTAAAGAATTGAGTATTGTGAAATAAAATCATATTATTATTATTAAAAAGTCCTTACCTGGTGCATTCCACCAATCTTGATAGAAATCTCGGTCAGCAAACCTCAACAATTCCCCCAAGATGTTCATATAACAATGAAAGAAGAGGTAGAACCAGATAAGCCAGATTAAGTGATTGGGTATCTATAGAGTGTAAGTATTTTTAAGCATTTTTAAGTGTGATTATTGAGTAAATTATAATTCCATTATTCAGCTCACAGCAAGTTTCAAAAGCCTCTCCTGAGTCCTTATCAAATCCATGTTCGAGAATGGCATAAGGGAGTTTTTAACAGAGGGGATGATCCACTGTTGAAACAAGGACAAGACCAACTGGAGTCCAAAAAAAAGTTCAACCATTCGACGAAACAGAAATCGCTTCCGTACTCTTTCCGTTCTAGGGAAATTGAGTTCATAGCATAACGTAGGAACCACCATGAAGTAGTAGAGGTCAATGATGTTCAAGTTGTTTGGGTATTTGACTTCATTCGGGTCAGTTTCATGCACTTCAAAGGGGTCCCCCTTGCCAAAGATTGTATTTTGTTGACCCCCAGAATTGCTTCCTGAATTTCTCCTCTTTCTTAGTTGATGATAAGCCCTGCACCAGGAGTTGACCTATCAAGAGTCATAAAATGTATTTAATTCGAAAAAACGTTCTCGGTTAAGAACCTGCAAACCTACTAGGTTAATATTTTTTTCATTTCATATCGATTAAGTTCAAGAACTCACTTGGCAGTAGGACCATAGTTTCAAAAACACGATGGAATAAGTAAAGCAAATGCTAGTGGCCCCGAATAGTGAAAATATCTCCGTGCTCCATGCGTTGAATATTGCAATAGGAGTCAGCAACAATAGAAATAAGTTGGTTACCTTTAAAACATAAAGTAGCATTTAAATGTTAACTCTATAAACATTAATCAATTACTAACTAACTTGAGCGATTAATCCATGTCTAGGCTTTAGATAATGGGAAGCCAGGCCTTTTTCAATCAAGAGGGCCATCATGATGTGAACATTGACGTCTACAATTAAAAAAATACACATTTAATTTAATATCGAAATCAGTAGATCCACACCATATTTTAAATTGCAGTTTAATTAACCAACTTACACAACATGAGGATAAGTGATGAAGGAATGTAATAAGTAGGATAGTCCCCAATGAGGAAATTGACCCACTGGAATGGATCAATTCTAACTCCATATTTAATAATATTTTCCAAAAATAGCCTGGATCCTCCAAGGAATAACAAAAGAAATCCCCAGTTGACGAATCCACCAAAGTTATTGAATCCCGATGACCACGAAAACAGCGAGTCGGACGGACGGTGAATCCTTTTATTTTAAATATAATTTTTTAGTCACTAAACTAATTAGTGAATCCTAAAGGGACTAATTAGAGAAAACCACAGGTGAGTCTGGTGAAAGGATTATAAATTCCTTAAGCTCATTTGCTTGCATATTATTGAGCAAACGCACGTGGATTTAGTGTAAGAATTGAAGAGTGAGTAAAAAAAACCCGGCTTATCATCCCGATTAGATTAACACGAACAAATTCGAAGATTAGCATAATACCCCCGGCTTTTCGGGTACTTACGGTTTATCCGGTCGCTTGCTGCGTTTTTTCTCTCCCTTCTGCTTAATATCATCTACAGTTGTGGTTGACTTGGTCCTCCGAAGTCGGGGTTTTCCATTGCTGTCAAGGGTAGAATTAGTGGAGGAAGTTTCTGACTGATCGTCTGCATTACCCGATGCAACCATCCTTAAAGAGCTCTCTAAACTGAAGTGATTATGTGTATCGTCTACTACCCTATAGATCTTATGCAAATATTATTACTTATATTTATAATTCACTTCTGTTGGTATTTTTCAAGTTTAATTCTTAATGAACTTATCAGCTGGTAGTTTATAGGAGACAAGTAGTAGTTTCACAAGTGGATTATTTTTTTTAATTGTCTACACTGCAAGTCTGCAACTATATTGTGGTGAAAAAATTCCCTGCTCCGTTCATCAATCGTGACGCAGGGATAGATTAAATTAATGTTTAAAAAATTTCTCACTCCAGTCGAGAATTCTTCACACTATCTAACTACCAATTCCCAGTTCCCACAAAGATTTACAAACGAGGGTGGGTGCAGGAAGATGAAGGGAATGAAAAGCTTGATATCAGTTTATGCAAAGCTCGTGAACTGTAAGCCGAGGCAGGGCTGGGAATTATTGATAGCTCTTGTATATCTTTTTACATTGCACTTGAAGCTCAAAATAAATCAACGTGTACTTTGACTCCAGCCCTATCGCTATCTCTTATGAAATCATGAATGAAGGCATTGAGGTCTCTGTATGGAGATTGACATTCTTTTTCTGATTATAATTGTAATTCCTCGCTGTGGAAATGTCAAGCATGCACGGGGCACGCACGCGAGAGTCCTTATGATCAACTTTACAATTAGGTGGTCAGTCTGTACTACAGATACACGTAAAAGAGGCTATCAAAACCATCAAGGTGAATGACTCATCGATTCATAGAGACATTCTAAATAAATTACGAGCATGGGAATATGACTGTAATTCTCCTATTTCTACTGCGGTTACTACCTTAGGAATATGAGCTAAGCTAGAGTTTAATTTTTTTTATTGATGAATAGATTGATCCATCGCACCATGTGTCGATGTAATAAGTTTTATTAGTAGTTCAATGCATTTTAGCCCCGGTGACAAAGTCCAAAGAGAAATATTCTCAAGTTGAAGATATGTTTGCAGATGACCTCTGGTAATTATTTTTATATGAGGTCACTATTCTGACTCATGTACAACTTTGTAAGTTCTTTGCAAGTTTGTGCTAGACGTGATACTAAGTTTTATAGATATATAAAGACACACGAAATTAGTTGTTCCAATTGTAAGCGTATTGTATTGAGACTATTGAGAGTAGAGTCACTAATGGTCGAAGAGAGTTAAGTGCTGTACGAGAATATGTAATAGGACGAACGTAGAAGTTGCCTTCCTTGGAATTTATCATTTCAATATCAACCCAAGACTACAATCATACTGCAATTAACTTTTATTCAAGGGGAGCTAAGAGTTAACCTTCATAGCGAGATGCATCAAAGGTAGGATTTTTGTATTTGGTATGGTATCAGATTGGAGTCCAGGATGCTACTTGAAAATTTAGAACTTCTTTGATTTTGTACATTGGTGATAATTAAATATAATAAAATAGCGACCAAATAAACTTTTGTATCAAGCAAACGGATCGGAATACTTATTTGAATATGTTTAAACTTGTGTTTATTCACCGACTAATTAAATTGTTGGGAAATTTTGGGGTTACAGTTTCGTTATTTCATTATTAAAATTAGGCTTTATAATTAATTGAATTACTAGTTCCAAAATTTTGTTCTTCTAAATGCATAACAAAATTTCCATCTCTAACTGGCAACAATAAAAGATTAAATCAATATTTTGCGTTTCTAATTCCATTGTTTGTAATACCTACACCGTCAGCAATTGCATGACTGTAAGAAACACTTAACATATTAAACACCTACAAGTAGGAAAGGAAAAAAATTAAAACAAATAGTATATCAAATACCTCGAATTACTACTACAAAGCATTTAAAAAACCCTTCTATTTAAAACTTTATAGTTTCCCATTTGCATTTTAGCATGCCCTACTATATAGTTTTTGCTTGCAGTTGACAGTGGCCCACAAATAGGTTTATTTATCAACTAATTTCCTCTATCTTACTATCTTCTATTCTATTGTGTATTGTAATTTGTAAATTTAAATTAATGCTCGGTTAATTTCATACGGTGTGTGTACGAGTAACCAGTAACCATCATCATCACATTCAACATTTCACCGTTCATAGTTCTGCATAATTTTCCAAATATTGACTAAAACCGATGAAAAGAAAAATGTAATTTTGTAGTAAAAATTATATTATCCACATTTTAAAAAAAATTACAAAAATATCATATACGTCTTTAAATCCTACAAACTAAAAATCTCTTTACCAAGTTGTGCAAGAGAACCCACTGCACTAGAACTTTAAACCTGTCAACTAAATTCCTCAAGTGCATAAGCCCTTGAAAATGATATAATAAATTCAACTAATTAGGGGAATCACATAAAAAATTAATCACTCCTTCCCCCAAGGGATGGATAAAAAGTGAAGCGTGTAAAATGATTGAAATCCCAATGTAATTTACTATGAGATTAGATTTAAATTAACGCGGGATTTTGAGTCTAAATATTTTCCACTCAAAATGGTTTCTGCCCCATCCACCACCAAGTACCACCACCACCACCACCAGATAGAAAAACACAGAGGAGAGGATTCTTCAATCTTCACACATTCACTCCAATGAGAAGCTGAAATTCAGCTGTTTTTCAAACAAAATAACCATTCCTCCAAGTGACAAATCAATCGTGTAATTCCCCCAGGTCAAGGGTCAAGAATGTGAGGAACCTCATCAGCCCTGGCACAATGAGGCCACTGCCTGAAATTAGGTGAGAACAACGACCTTTTTGTCACCATCGTTTTTTAAAAGTCATTCACTTCTCGTGATCTGTCAACGGTGCACAATATTTAAAGGGGTTATCAAAGTTAAGTTTTAGCCACAATTTATACAGCCTTCCACCCTATTCCAAGGGTATTGGATTTCTCCAAGGCATCTTTTCCAAGGGTTTAGAAATCGGGATTGACAGCAGGCTATAGAGACTACAGGACATGGTGTAGTTACTTTTTATGATGGATGGAAGCCCGTGTGGGTGAAATCGAGTACTTTCCAAAGTATTTTTAACCAAGTTTTTGGAAACTGGCGAGTGTTTAAGAGTTTAAGAGTACGGTAAAAACGCAGAAGAAAATAAGCCTTAAACTTGTTTCGGTTTAACGGTTAAGTGTGAAAAAGCAGCTATCGAGTTTTTAAATATTATTTCATTAGTGTGAATTGGGGTTAAATGTGCTGTTTTCAGTATTGACATCTTCTATCCAATTTGTAATTTCCTTTGTTGACTCAAGCACTTAAAACTTATGTAAAATCGACTACACCTCCGACTCATCCTAGTAGTTTTCTATCTCAAGATAAGAGTTTTTGCAATGTTGTTTTGCCGTTGGTGGGGTGGCTAAAGGAGCATCCACCCTGGCTGTGTGACTTACTTGAAAGAGCACTTGGCAGGGGATTTAAATTTATTTATTTGCTAGTGCATCCGTTCTTTAAAAACTCCAAGGGAATTTATAATTAAGCTCAGGTGTGATTCAGTATCACCTGTCAAGTAATTAATGCAATATCCCCGGGACAGCTAATATTGTAGAAGGCAAAGGGGTTTTTAGGCTTTAGTTCAGATGCCAGTGTTGCCAATTGTCACTTTTCTCTTGAACTGTTGGACTTGGAAATTCTTGGGATAAAAAAATCACCCGGATTCTCGGTTTTTTTAAATCGATTTGTATTTACTTTATTCAGATTAACGTGTCACATGTAGTTAAATAAACAGTGTTATTTGTTTTGATAACATTAACATATATTTGACTTTTGGAGTTGTTCATTATTATTTAGCCTTTCAATTTACAGTTTGTAAACACTACATTTTTAGTGGGTGTTCATGTTCAATTTTTTCATACTTCATACTTTACCTTTTATGGATCCCCTAGAGGTGCAATATGCAGCTGGACGTAATTAATAAGACAACGACATGTTTGTATATATTTGTATTTTATGACTATTCTGTTTTACGTTTTTAAGAAAGGTTTCCTTATTGGATTGATATGAGTTGATGTGTTAACCGCGTATAGTTAAAAATTAATTTTTAACTTGTGTGTTTGTTAGTTGCAAAAAAGTCATTATTTCACTCTTCAGTCAAGAAATAGCGTTTCTAAAAAAACACTTTAATTGTTTCCATCTTAATTTTTTGCATTGTTTTTAAAAATTGAGTTATGCTCTTAAATTTTATTTTTGTACTGGTTTTTTTGAGGCCGAAAGGCGAAAAGTGAATAGTATTGTTTAGCTTTAGATTTAGCTTATTTAGTTTTTTCTCCTTGACTAAAAACTCTGGAAAATCGAGTTGCAGATGCAGATCCGCTCATCTAGACCAAAGACTCTCGTAGGGTGCATGCATTGCAAGCAAGAGCATAATTCATATGTTTGGATACTTCGAATAAATCTTAGGCATTGGAATTAATGGTGTTAAGAATCTATACCGTATATCCATATCCAATTCAAGCTCGTTTCAATGCATCTAGTATTGCTAGTGGGTTATGCGTTGTGTATTTACTAGGAAAGTGCTCGTATTTATTTCCTTCGTTGCCATTTTTTAGTGTATCTCGTGAACTGCATGTGAATTGTTAACTAAGGATTCCTTAGCTTTTGAAACGGATATTGTTAGCAGTGAGTAGTTACGACTGAGTAAGTGAACAGACAGCAGTATAAGTTAAATAGTTAAGTAGTGACCAGGGCTTTCTGGTCTACGTTGAATTCAAATTTTATGGTTAAATGTAACATTCATTTTATTCTGAATATATATAAATAATGTATCGTTTATTTCTCCGTTTTGCTTCACTGTCTTCCCCTTCAGGAAAAGGTCTACTGGTTGCCGTTGCCGTTGCTCTTTATGCATCCTGTCCATTTCGTATACTGCATATTGAGCAAACATTCAGGATGAGGATTGGGTTACGTACTTCTGTTTGTGGATATTGCATAACCCCCCGATTCCATCTATAAGATATACTCACAGACGAAAATTTCTCGTCTGTGAGATATACTAACCTAAAACTCAAAACCACCTTCCATTCCTTTGCATGACAATCCTTCAAGTGGAAGTGGTGGAATTGTAATTGTTTAGAAAACTCTACGCAGCTTTTTTTTAAACCAAGTTTACAGCTTAGAAAAGCATGGTCTCACGAATGCCTACTTACGCACTCGTATCAAAATGTAGTTATACTTATAATATAGCTATGAAAGCCATGCAACCGCCACTACTCGTCTACTGTAAGCAAAGCTCTCTGTTGCTGCGGATTTGTGCTGATCTAAGGAAAAGGGTTTAAGTGCAGGAGAGGATGAGGAGTTTGAGGAGAAGAGATAATATTATTATTATTATTATATCAAGAAGCTATGAGCCAGTATGGGCTTTTTTGTGTTGGGTTGCCATGATTTATTCATCGTGTGTAGAATGTACATTGCCCTCTGTTTGAATGCCTAATTCCTGTGCTATCTGTTTTGTCTTTTGTATTGTATTCTATGGGCCTGCATGTACGCATTTTTGATTGTGTAAATACGGATTGTTCTCACTTGAGTTTGTAGATCTATACACTTATGCATGGATGGACTTAATTAATGCTCGGGAAGACCCTACCCTGTGTACAGTCGTTTCGATCAATGTACTTGTATCTGTGGAGTGTTAAGGGTGGACCAGATAGTATTTGAAAGTCTGAGCTGAGACGTGTATTAATTTGAAGGAACACCGACCGGGTAATGAAAAATAGGGACGGCAGTTTTCGGATTTCTGACAGGCAGAAAGGAAGGACCGATGCCCGGTTGCTTGGTTTCTTCCAGGGGGGAGTTGAACTTCTCCGAAGAAGTTGAAGAGATGTGTTTCTGACGGTTTATATGTCATGTTGGTTTGTTTGGAGCTTCTTGTCTATAAGTGTAGGACATGTATGTGTATATGTATATGGAGTTAGAGCTTTATTGATTTTTAGACTTGTTTCCTTATACTCGACTCTCAGTATAGAGTAGTAGGTTTCCACTAACTTTTCTGCAATTCCGTACATGCATGCACATTCTAAATCTAACATTCTGTACGCTGTATTTTATCTCCTACAGTTGGTTTGGTTGGGCTAGTTTTCGTATACAGCTCGTTGGCCGTAGAGGTTTCTGTCTTTCTGCTATTGCTAGTTGGAGACGAGTGAATTTCCCTTGGTTTCCCATGCTCAAGTTATATTGTATAGAATTTTTCTTATAAAAACTCTGTGTATCTCCTAAAGCTGTAGACCCCTTTTTCTGTGCTCGTTTAGTAATTGAGCAAAATAACACTGCGGAAAGGTTGGTCCTTGTCAAGTTAAAGAATGGCTGTTGGAAAGGATGGAAGGAAAATAATCAAGATTAGCAAAGTAGCTAAAGTAGCATTAGGACTAAGACGTGCTACCGTTTACAGATCTAGTTGCTACAGTACAAATGTCCGTAACTAATTTTGTGTCCTTGTTTCTCAACTTTATTCACAGGTCACGTACTCAGATCAATAATACCAACGGTGTTGAGCCCCATTCTTCATCTCCTGACTCAAATCAGAGACTGACAAATGGGTCCCTTAAAGAGCCCATCGTGACCCGTTCTAAAAGTGTCAAGTTGAAGTTGCGGAGAAGGCCAAGTAGATCCCCGCTAAAAGCTCAAAGTCCAGCCAAAAATTACACATCAGATAGTAGCAATGGCTCACTTAGGAGAAAAGAAAAGACTTGCAATAGCAGCACAGGTTCATCAGCAAAGCAGCAAGGTAGAAGAGATAAGGAGGATCAAGTTAATGTCAGGTCAAAGGGCGAGGGAGTTTATGCCCGACATTACAAAAGCTATAGAAGGTCAGGCCTATCCTCATCGATAAAAGAGACGGAAGAATCGGAGGGGACGTTCGCCTCCCAAAATTGCCAAAGGTCTCTGAATTCGCGGAGATTACGGCCTTATACGAACCATGGAGTGAAAAGCTCAATAGGAAGTTCCCTTAGAAGTGGTGTGTCTTACAAAAGCAGGGCTTCTGCTATTGAGAAGCGGAAAAAAATTGGGAATTTAATGAATAAAAATAATGGAAGGCCTAAAAAGTTGGTGTCTTCAAATTCATCATCTACAACCGTGACTCCACTTTCTTCACCTACATCATCCCATTTTACCTCGGATTCTCATCCAGACGGTTCGAGTAAGGACAAAGGTGCAAAAAGAAGATCGGCTTTGTGGGTGTTAAATTGTGAAGCTGAAGAGTTCTTATTTGGGGAAACTGCGGCCGATAAGCATGAATTGGAGCTACCCCCTTCTACGGATTCGTCGGCAGACTCACCACCCCCCAAAAAGAGGTAATTTTAGCATTTTGGCACTTGATACTCTAACAATGGTATTGAATGTCAATGTAGTAGGTTACTAGATACTCTAATTAACTAATTACAATAATACTGTTTATAGACGACGATGGAGAGAAACAGAGCTGAGTCACCTTCTGCAGACATCTCCATTCCTAGAATCCAAGCTCCGGAGTTGTTCATCTTCTTCCGAAAGTGGAAGAGACTCTTTCAATGTAAGTCCACCGCCAAAGACCAGAAAATTTAGACCGAACGAAAGACCTGTACTGCCAGCCGGAAAGGGGAAGCCTCGGAATTGTTTTCAGCCAGAGTCATCACCACAGTGTTCGAGTAGCAAGCCAATCTCAGCTATTAGGGTAGATAATGTACCAGTGATAAGCAATTTGGAGCTATTGTCACCCACGTCATCGATCCAGTCTAATTGTTCAACCTTTAGAGATCCTGCCTCAGATCTTAAAACCGTCCAAGTTCGGCAAATGTTATCCAGTATGCCCTGGAGGTTTTCGTTTGAGGTATGAAATATAATTGTTAAGTAGTCTCATTAGATTGTATCGATATTGGCGAAAATTATTTAATTGTCGTTTAAATATTTCAGGATCCTCCGGTAGATGAATCGTGGTACTCAACTTTTTCCCGGCCGGGTGATGCAATCATGTCGTACATGTCTTTCCTCTCCCCTTATTTTGAACCGGTCGTATTGCCCTATGAGATGAACAAGCCATTTCGCAGATCTCGTGTTAAACTCCCAAAGAATTCGCGTAAATCTCCTCGATGTCATGCATCTACGCTGGCTATTCTATCATCAGAGACACCGGAAGGAAGCACAAGGAACTCCATGAGTGCTGAAACTGTTTCCACTCCATCGGCACAACCTGTGCCGCCAACTGCTCTCCCGCAAGACACTTCCTTAGATGCACTGATTTCGATTCCACCAGTACTACCAGCTTCTTCCCCCAGCTGTACTCAGTCGAATACCTTAAGATCAAGTGTATCACCCATTACCAAGTTTATGAGAGAAAACTGTATCTCGTTGAGATCAAAGTCCCCTAATTCCACGAAAGAAAGTGCTACTGTTAGAATTCATCATGGAAGAAGGCAGGATCTAAGTGCTCAGCAGTACTTGTGGGACTCGATACAATTTCTTTCAGACCCCTATGTTGTAGCCTTGCTAAGTGGGGACGAAACTGAATCAGATTTCTTATCTCTGACCTCTCCCGTTACCACAAAAACTCGGAGCAGGCAAAACTCGAGTTACAACGGGTCCTCCAATGGTAACACGGTAGTCTGTCCTGTGAAAAAGCTGGTGCAAAACTTCGAAGCGTTGGAGAGGAAAGCGTCATTGCGAAGTTGCGATAGTGGGGGTACCAATGCTCCTGGTGCTTCGTCCGCGGGTAAAGAAGGTTCTGCAGTGGGGAATCAGGGGAATGGGTCAAAGTTTGTTCCTATACCCAAAGCTTCTCCGCGGAATCATTCTCATGGTACAAATCATGTTAATGGTACTAGTGTTGTTAATAATTCCGGTAGCCCATCAAGCATCCGGCTGTTAAGTGTAAATGGAATTTCCAAATCCTTAGAAAACCGATCTCCTAAATCTGCAACCACTGAGCACAGAGTTCATAACAATAGCAAATCATTCAATCTAGCTAACGGAAAGTCTTCAAAACCGAGCAAGTCAAATCTCATAAATAAATCACCATCATCACATGCCAAGTCTAGATCTAAAGCCGGTTCTCCAATAGAAATGGATGAAAGTGGTCTACATTGTAAAGGAAAGCCTTCGACAAGGAGATCTCCTGTTGTGATGGTCTCTGATATTTTTAAAACTGGAAAGACCAAAGCCAAGAAGCTTATTTTGGAAGAAGAACTTTTATTCCTGGGAGATGGGTTACCCCCTCTCCCATCGTGGCCTGTGTAGAATCATGTCCTTTTGAAGATGGTCGCCAAATCATTGTTGTTCATTTCTTACCATTTTATATCGAGAGTTAATATTCCACCGTAGCAATTTATTTTTATTTTGAAACTATTGTCTATCTGCTGCATGTATGAGAAAATTGATCGGTAAACTCGTAGTTTTAATTCGTTTTATAAATTCTAGCCATCCGAAGTGGTTCAAGTTTCGGGCTGAGTTTTGGTAGAATGGGCAGAATGCAATCATGATTAAGTAGATTGTGTCTTTTGCGATGATGGGAACATTGGGTACACAATTGATGTTTATTTATCTCTTTAGAAGCATTTGAAATGTAGTAAGTGGATATTATTGCTATCCAAGGGCTTTATAACGGATTGAAAAGCAAATCATTATCATATGCGGATGTGGTATCGATCAGGGTTGGGTTAAGAATGAAGTTGTAGTCACAATCCAGAGATCTATGTTCTATTTTATTATCTAGGAGATTGGATTTTGGAATCGTGAAAATTAGGATACAAAAGCATGTGAATGGGCGATGTAAAAATCGCAACGTGGTGGTTGTTAAGTGATGGCAAAATTTTAAAGGCATATATCGATATCAAGTTAAGGCTAATTGATTGAAGGCCAGAAATTATTATTATTAAAGTAATCTGAACCCAGTAACTACCCCTGTAACTTTTTTCATAAAATTTGACTGTGAGAGTATTAACAGAAATTTTTTGTACGCACTGCCAATTGTAAATAAAAGTTAAATTGTTTGTACCGTGGAATAATGAAATCATGTTGGACTTTTCTATAATTTTTCATACGATGCATATCATTCAATAATCTCTAATGTGCTTCATTTCATGATTTTTGTTACTCACATAACTCTCCGATAATTAAAAAAAAAATTATTTCGTCGTCCTCTAAACTTTACGATGTAACGTGTGCAAACTGTCAATTGTGAATTTGTGATGCAAACGGACATTAATGCTGTCGTTTTTGTTGAAAGATATTGATTTCGATGATTGACTGCTGTTTGCACTCTCATGTAACTGTTGATTGATCACGTACCTCACTGTCGCATGACTGACATTAAAATTGTGTCGATGGATCACTGTTATGTAAATATTCATTGTAATGTTTTGAGCTAACTTATTTTTTATGTAAAGCAAATGTGTTATGAAAATTTTGGGTGTTATCACTAATCGGATATCAAGATTATGTTTGAGTGCTGTACATGTTTTTTTGAATAACACAGGTTTCAATCAATGTATAAAAAAGAAGCGTATGCAATTTCCTCAATCCAGACGCTTTCGTCTTTGTCTACCACGATGTTCAAAGTATTATTAATCGCCACATTTCTCTTAGCCCAGGCTTACTCATGGCCTTATGGGAATGTTAAAGTAAAAGGAGTCAATCTAGGATCCTGGTTAGTCCTGGAAAAATGGATCACACCCGAAGTTTTTTCGGGAGTACCCGACAATGTTAACGATGAACACCAGCTCTGTAGCTTCTTGGGACCCGCAGCGGCTGAGCAAAGGCTGAGGGCCCATTGGGACTCATGGGTCACTGAGCAAGACTTCATCACTTTCAAAAACGCTGGTCTCAATCACGTCCGACTTCCGATCGGATACTGGGCATTGGACATCAAAGAAGGCGAACCGTGGGTATCTGGCTCTTGGGAATACGTTATAAAAGCGGCTGAATGGTGCAAAAAGCATGGACTCCAACTTATGGTTGATCTTCATGGGGCTCCTGGATCACAAGTAACTTACTAAAATTTAATAGCCGTAAAATCTCTGTGAAACGAGGATTTGAAACATAATTTATGACATTTCTAGAATGGAAACGACCACAGCGGGCAGGCGGGTGGGATCTATTTCTTCAATTATGATGAAAATATTAACCGAGCTGTCAAGGTCATCGGAGAGATCGCCAAATGGGCCAATAGTACAGAATGGAGGGACACAGTTTCTATTATTCAACTCTTGAATGAGCCTATCCTTTGGGACGACTACAATTATCGATTGGACAGACTCAAGATGTATTACCGATTGGCTTATGATGAAGTCAGAAAGTACAATGACATTGCCGTGGTTGCAGTCCACGATGCTTTTATTGATCTCAATAACTGGTACTACTTCCGAGATGACGATCACTACTACTGGGTCATGCTGGACACCCATCTTTACCAGGTATTTTCTCCAGAAATGTCAGGCTGGTCCTGTGATCAGCATCACTACCATCCTTGCAGCTACAACCAGAAACTTGCCGAGTCCAATGGGAAGTTATGGACAATTGTTGGAGAGTGGTCACTTGCCACACCTAACAACTGTCCTCGACAAGATTTTTTCGCCAGTCAGCAAATTTCCACTTATGAAATCGCTTCAGGGTGGTTCATGTGGTCCCATAATCATGCTCAAGGGTGGACAGAATGGAGTTTTGAAGGTGCTCTTTCAAGTGGGTGGATCAATGCCAATGGAAATAACCAAATCTGCTAACTCCTTGAATTGTTATTTTTAAGTATTTGCCTCATTAAAATTGGTATTAAATAAATTCATGTTTTTCATGTGGTACATTCCCATATTTCTGAGTAAAATTTTAAAATACATACAACATGTACTTGGTTCAATAATAAGCTATTTATCTTATGGTTCCCTACTCAAATGCCATATGTGTATCAATCATGCAACAAATTCAGTTATCGTACTTCACTAATTATGAGATATAAATCGGCTTGCATTCCCAGAAATCCAATTTTATGATGCTTTGCTCACGTTATTAGACCACATGTAGTTTTGTTGATATCGATTAAATTGGTTCCAATCTTCATAATAGCAACTGCCTAAAGCAAGGATTTGATGTGTACTTACTGACAGTCTGCTTTGTAAATAGTCC
Source organism: Agrenia bidenticulata (assembly GCA_034694785.1). Lineage (NCBI taxonomy): Eukaryota > Metazoa > Arthropoda > Collembola > Entomobryomorpha > Isotomidae > Agrenia > Agrenia bidenticulata. Next base: position 8,321 of record JAQFYM010001363.1, on the reverse strand, counting down.
GATTATATAAAATAAGCGAAAAAATCTGCATACTTCAGATCTGGTCGTCTCTCTCAACCTCAACCATTTAACTACGATGATAAAAGTACTATTACTCGCCGTATATTTCCTAGCTCAGGCTAATTCCTGGCCATATGGGAATGTTAAAGTAAAAGGAGTCAATCTAGGATCCTGGTTAGTCCTGGAAAAATGGATCACGCCTAATGTCTTCAACGGTTTGCCGGACAATATCGGAGATGAGTATTCGCTTACTAAATACTTGGGTTACACGGCGGCCGAAAAGCGTCTAAGGGACCATTGGAACTCATGGGTCACTGAGCAAGATTTCATCACTTTTAAAAACGCTGGTCTCAATCACGTCCGCCTTCCCATCGGATTCTGGGCATTGGACATCAAACAAGGCGAACCGTGGGTATGGGGCTCTTGGGACTACGTGATTAAAGCGGCTGGATGGTGCAAGAAGTATGATCTCCAACTTATGATTGATCTTCATGGTGCTCCTGGATCACAGGTAGCCCATTAAGACTTTAAAGTATTAATTTCTGGGATTTTGACTTAATGGAATTGTTAGAATGGAAATGACCACAGTGGCCAGTCTGGTGGAATCTATTTCTTCAATTATGATGAAAATATCAACAGAGCTGTCAAGGTCATCGGTCAGATAGCCAAGTGGGCGAATTCTACCCAGTGGAGAAACACCGTTTCTGTGATTGAACTCTTGAATGAGCCCATAATATGGAACGACTACAATTACAAACTGGACAGGCTGAAAATGTACTATCGAATGGCTTATGACGAAGTCAGAAAGTATAATAACATTGCCGTGGTTGCAGTCCACGATGCGTTTATAGATCTGAAGAATTGGTACTACTTGAGGGACGATAGTCACTACTACTGGGTTATGCTGGACACGCATCTTTACCAGGTATTTGCTCCGGATAAAGAAAACTGGTCATGCGACCAACATTACTACTATCCTTGCAGTTATAACCAAAGGCTTGCTGAAGCTAATAACAAATTATGGACCATTGTTGGAGAGTGGTCACTTGCTACACCTAAAAACTGTCCTCGACAAGATTTTTTCGCTAGCCAACAAATATCGACTTATGAGATTGGGTCTGGCTGGATCATGTGGGCCCATAATAATGGTCAAGGGTGGAAGGAATGGAGTTTCGAAGCTGCATATGCAAGTGGCTGGATCAAGGCAAATGGAAATAAACAAATTTGCTGATATAATGAACCAATTTTCCAAATTAGTGAGGAATAGATAGAGTCAAATCATAAAAACCTCAGCAATTAATTTGAATGGTTCAAAAATCAGTTCAATTTGTTTCTATGAAAAATATTTCATTAGTTTTTGAAAATTTAATTTAATGTAACTTTAATGAGGCGATACTCAGATATATTCTTTATTCGGTGTGATCACCTCACCTTTAAACATGTCGTTAAAATCGAAAAATTCATTTCATGCTGGCATGTTTGTTTTGAAGTTTTTTTCCATTTGCCAATCTTTCATTGTAAAATGCATTCTTTGAAATTTACTGTCTGAAATGGTCTCTAAATTAGTGTGCCAATAAAAGCTTACATAATTAAAATGTTCTAATGCTAAAAAATTCATTTAATAAAACAGTCGAGTGTTTACCATAAAACTTTAATATTTTCGTCCATTTCGAGTCTGAGCGGAAACCAACTCGAATAAATAATAGTACTGCATGGTTAATAAGCTTAATACTTTGTACAAGGCCGCTCAACACGTCTAATAAAGTTAGATCATTGCTGATAGCAAGTATTGTGAAGTGATAGAGTTTAGTAAAACAATTTATATAAAATATGCATTTAAAATTAGCTACTCTATTTGTTTTTTAACCTTCTTTCGAGTCGACGCATGTCCCCCATAAATGTGTGGTCGACTAAGGACTCCTTGTAGGCTTTCCATTCCTTTCGAATCTTGGAGTTTCTCGGACCCCAATCCTTTCTGGGCTTCAATGATGTCCAGAATTTCTAAAGATCAAATTGGAGTTGTTATTTAAATATACAACCAACTTTTAGCTATTCCCTTAGGCCTAAATCCTTGAGCCAGACTTACCCCGACCCAACTTTCATCTTCAGACTTCCACATGGAATGAACAGCACCGATGGGGAATGCCAGCAATGCTACCGCAGCAATTAACCATCCGCAAACTGGAACATGATTGAATAGTAAATTATTGAGTTCAGGTAAAATTATTGTCTTATAAATCCATTAAACTACGATTTAACATACCCAAGGCGATTACAGGGTATGCTAAGCCCTTGTACTGAACTGATCCTTCCGCGATTAACGAGTATACCAAAATTACCGTCAGTCCCACTGGCATGATGAAACCCCAGCATATTTTCCAATACCACCCAATCTTGATGTTCAACATGAACTCAATGTCACCAATGAAACTGTAGAGCCCGTAGAACCAAGCGATTCCAATGACTTCAAGGGTGGAGGTTGTATAGATTACAAAGGTTCCTCCAAAGAAGTCCACAAGGTTCAGAACGAATTGGCCACCCTGCAGAAGCAAGAATTAATTATATTCATACCTTAGGACCACAATGATAAGGATCAACTTGATGACCACAATCTTAAGTTCGTAAGGATCAACTTACCGGGGTGCAGTAAACTATCCCAGCCCCACAACCAACAATACAAACGACGGCTGTAATCTTCCAACGTTTCAAGTTTGGAAATCGATCACAAAAAATAGTGACTATCGCGCCCGCATCCGCCGTGGCCGACCCGATGCTGCAAAGTCACAATATCATTTTAATTTTTTCTTCTTTAGTAAATTTATATAAAAAGATTTTATAAGTTATAATATTCACCCCAGAGTAAATAACATCATGAAGAACAGCACCGCAAAGAACTAGAATTAATTGAACGGTTTAATACCTGCCAGCCTGCAATAAAACTCTAGGTCCCCAAAATCAAGTTTAAAAAAAGGGTTGACCTACCTGAGGAGCCCAGGCAAATTTGGCCACGGCATCAGGATACGATATGAATGCAAGACCGGTGCCCCCATCGACGATATCCTTCACCTTTTTATTCTGCTCGTGGGCTAGATTCCCTAGTACAGCGAAAATAGTAAAGCCAGCCAATAAACTTGTGAATGTGTCCATACAACTGACAATCCATGCATCCCTAGAGTTAGAGATAAAAATAGTTTGTAAGTACTTCCGATTCATAGTACAGTCTCATGCTCCATTGAACACTTGAAAACCTACCTGTAGATATTATGGTTGAAGGGATTGTATGATGAGAACATAATAATCGACCCAAATCCGGTGTTTAAGGAAAAAAAACATTGAGACACGGCTGCATACCACACCTGTGAGTCAAACGTCCATTTAAGTTAATGTGGATTTCAGGAATTCAACCCGACAAGTATTGATCAAATACCCCTGGCTCTAGAATTTTTTTCCAATCTGGTTTAATGAAATACACGATCCCGTCCCAGGCTCCCTCCAATGTCACTCCTCGGATGAGCAGAATGAGCAGAACGATGTACGGGAAGATAGCTGTGGATCGTTACAATATCATTTACAAAGATGTACCAAGATTTGTGTATGATTCTGATTCATCCAACTAACTTACCGGTGAAGTAGGCAACTTTCCCTGAACTGTGCACCCCTTTGATAAGAGAAAGAAGTATGACGATCCAGCAGAACACAAGGCACACCGATAGCCTCCAGTCCGGGTTCCCAATTCCATTTTCAATGTTTTTGTACTCTCTCAGCACTTCATTACTAAAAACATCCAATCGTATTCATCAACTAAATTTTCCAAGGGTGTTAATAAAATTGAAATCCATGAGCGTCTGTTTCCAATTAGACACTTACACAAAGTACATCTCTGGTAAACTACTATTAGCAGTTGAGGCCAATGCGGTACCGTTGCAGGAACCTTCGTCCGCCCAAGAGTCATCGCACGAGGCCCAGGGTAAAATAGTCCTGAAGGACATGAGAAAGTAGAAGCAGGTCAGACTCATTATGCTCACGTAGTATGTCAAGACAGCCATCGTTGCAATCATGGACCCATAGCCAACCCCTGGGGAATCAGAGATTAATTAAATTCTGTCGTGTTTATACATCAGCAATCATGGGATCTTATCTGTAATTAGTATTGAATAGGTTTTGACCTACGGTCTCATCTGTGATAGTACAATTGATATTACAATCAATGGTACAATGTAAATTAAGTTCAAGCTAATTTAAACTAATCTTCTGGCATTACGTATATTTGTGTATAGCTTAACAAGTCAATAGCTAATAGTTTGGCACACTCCCACTGGACAATCCGAACTTCAATTTTAGAAACTCGTGGTCCAATCACCAGATAAGAACTAATTGAATACTATGCTATTTTATCACCTAGATTAAATGGTTAAATTGAAAGGGTTCAATTAATTTACCGACCTTTGAAGAAAGGGACGCATTTCCACACCTTGACTTGACTGAATGATGTAAACTGTCCCAAGCACAACTCCATGAAGTAGATAGGCCTTCCGATAAAAACTAAAACTACGAGATACGGAATGAGAAATGCTCCGCCTCCATTTTCAAAAGCTGTCACAGGGAATCTCCATACGTTTCCCAGGCCGACGCTCATCGATACACAACTTAATAAAAACTCCCACTGACCTGAAAGGGGGGAAACAATCAAGGTCAATCAATCCATTCAAAATTCAATACAATAAAATCCAAAAATCCACTAACTGTTCCACTGCATCCTCTCTGGACCGTCTGAATTGAGCTCCACGTCTTTCCCCGAGTTATCCTTCAGTTGAGAGGATCATAAACATAATTATCAATTACCACCTAGCAATTAATTAATAGATTTAACTGTATTTAAATAGAATATTTAACTTACATCCTTAGACTTTCGATTTTCTAGAGATAGAGAGTCATAGGACGGAGGGAGGGAGGCTTCGGGGACTTTGAGTGCAATTTCATTGAACTCTGACTCCTCAAATCCCTTGTTTTCATGTCCATCGTCATTACCCTGAATTTAATTGAACAAAATGTCACAGTAGTCCTTCAACCTCAAGTATAATAAGCGTTCAAGTAAATTTTAAGCAAGTCCAAATGGACCATGGTAAGTTAACCTTAAGCTTGACTGTAATTACCATTTTGGAAGGCTATTACTACTGCAGGCTAGGGCTTGTAAAGGTGAGAAGACAATCTCTTTTCTGTTGGGACATTAACTGGTTACTTGGTGTGAAGGGAAGCAACTCATTCCTGATCTGAGTTCAATATCCAACTGAATTGATGATCAATTTATGAATCCAAGCAGAAAGTCCACAGAGCTGGGACGAAGCTTATGATTACCAAACATTTCATCATCTTCAACTGCAAAAATAATGCAGCTTGGATACAACTGATACAAGCTTATAACGTGGCAATTGGAATCTTCACAATCACATTCCATTCAACTAAGCAATCAATCGAAACAATGCTTAGTATATAAATAAACGTATTATTATATCTCTGCATTCAGGAATCAGGGACTGGAAATCCCTGGCTGTACTCCCACACACACATACACACTATCAACCAACAAAAGTGACTGGCCTCCATGACAAGGTGTACATCTGCGTGTGCAAATTAATAGTCTGGGAGAAAATTACTGTTCAGTGTGCAAAAATTACTCTCAAGAAGGACTTGTGACCTTTCAAAGAATGGGTTCCTAAATTTAATATTCCTCTGTCACCTCACACCAACCACACACACATACACGAGGCATACTCACCTTCCCCACATTGGGATTTGGGAATTGACTTGATTTGGGCAGATGTATTTATAATTAATCTGCATCAGAAATACTTACCTACTCTGAGGTGAGTTTTTGAATTTGTAGCAAAATTTTGATAACACTTATTTGCTTGCCGTCCTTATGAGTTTGTAAAAGATTCAGTCTCGTTTTAGAGCTGATTTGGTACTAAAACGTGTCCAGAGATATTACTTCCCACAGGATGTTAATTTGTATCGTTGCATCCTTATATTTTTATGTACCTTAAACCTTTATTGTTGCACTTATTTATTTAATAGCCCTGACGGGGGACAGGATTGTGTGTGTTGTGCACACGAATACCAAATATACCAAATATAAAAAAGTAGTTTGATGAAAATACTAAAAGTGGTTGTAGATGATGCATAGTGAGATTTTAGGAATTGTGAATTGTCAAGTCCATAGGTTTATAAAATCAACCCTATCCTCTTTACGATGTAACGAGGCGGGGGTTCGCAAATAATCTACAAATCCCTAATCCTTAATCTGCTAATACTTGCTACTACCTAAATCTGTCTCATAGATTTAGCATGCCAATCAATCTCCCAAGGGAGAAACATGGAGTGGTAAAGTCAAGTTTTCAAGGAGAATTTATTAAACCAATAGAAAAGCTTAGTAAAGTCGTTTACCAATTAACCTGTTTCATGTATCTGTGTTTGCATAGCTTATTGAGTTAATTGATTTATTATACCGGAGGCATGTACAGAATATGTACTTTGGGCTGAGAAAAAAAGAGTATGGACTTATGGTTGTGGTAGTATTAGTTTACCGTTATTTTAAGTTTTATGAATACAAGAACTCGTGATATGACTTTCGTCTAGTTTTCTGAAGCTGTTCAATTAATTTGTTCATGAGTTAGTCAGGATTTTGAATAGTTTAAGGATTTCGATATCATGTAGGCCCTGGATGTTTTTGTTTTTTTAATAATAAAGTAATAAATTCGACTAGCAATTTTATGAGGTACATTTTCGTTTAGAAATGGGTCCGATTTAGTCATAGTTAAGATAAGTTTAAAAGTTTTGATTGAATATCCTCCATAGAAATATTGAAGGTTCCACTTCCAGCTAACTGTCTGATAGAGCTGATTATGAATATTCATTGAGCATGGAGGGATGCGTTGGAGCATATCCAAGATCCAATTCAGCCGGCTTGATCAAGCCAATTAATTTATTGATTGTTACGCTTATCACTTGTGTTCGTCCAGTCCAGTATGGAAATGAGTCTTTGCATGACTAATATGTGGACACCAGAGGGAATTCACGATAAGAGGAAAAGTAGCATTCCTAACATAGACACCAAGTTTCGAAAAGAGGGCAAAGGATCCCATGGTTGTACTATTAACTAACCCGGCGATTCGAAAGGGAGATTTCTTTTCTATTTACAAAAGCAACAGTAGGAAAGCCAATACTCGTAAGTAAACAGCACATGAAATAAGCAAATAAGAAAATCTCCCCAATAAATATATCGTATACGGCATGATTACATCCTGTTGAACAATAGAATCCCACTTGAAAGTATTCAACACGAGAGTTCAGTTATATACAGCATGATCCCTCATTCATTGTGAAACGGTTGAAATTTGTTGGATTTTTTTTGCACATACGAGTACTTGAACATCTTTAATGCATACTGTATCCACGTTCCACAACTATTGACTGGGATTAAGTGAGTGTAGAGAGCATGGATCATTTGAATAGTTAAGATATTAAAGATACGTTTTTAGAGAGATATTTTTTCCTGTCAACGGCAGACGCATCACTTGTCAATCCAAGATTCATATCCTGTGTGATGAAATTCCAAAATTAATGTATACTAGGTTTACTTGATATGATTTACCCAAAGCCCAGATTAGCTCAAATTAAGTGTCCTCTTGTCCTATTGTTATTGACTGTCCCTGAGCACGAAGCTCTGCTGTGACAGTGACATACAAAAGTTCATGCGGCTTCCCTCTTTTCAGTGTCTGTGAGATGTTTCTGCATATTTTCTCAAGGTAATGGAATAAAAGGGAGAGTGTGCTATTAATAATCCCGAATTATATGCAGTGCTTCTCTGATTTATTCATCATAAATCCAATCAAATAATGCTCATCATCTGCCAAAGCTTTTTATAGATAGCAACAAGTAAAGCTGATATAAGTCTGCCGACATCATTAACATACTCAGTATTACCAACTGCCAAGGGTGATTTATTTGTACACTTCAAAGTTCAAATAATTGCTACTCCAGTTTTTCCGAGTAATAGATCATTGGGATTAATGTAGAATGAAGAGGATTTAAGGATTGCATGGTATTGAAAAGTAGGTCATATTAACCCTAAGTAATAGTGATAATAGGTCATATCAACCCCCCTATCAAGTAATAGTACAAAAAGCTCATATTGAGCTTAAATGATAGTTTTATTTATAACAATATTAATCACAGGTCCAATCGATTGATAAAATGCCGCATCAAAACTGCTGCTACTGTACGAAGAGGATCACTAATAGGAACGTCAGGCATATTGGGGA